>JAHHZJ010002319.1:0-131963 GCA_021437245.1 Aegilops speltoides
GTCAAAGTTGTCTCCACCAAATCGATAGTTATCATCTCATCGAAGATCGGGACACCCGCCTCTATCAAGTGGTATCAGTTTTCAGGTTGCTCGGTGAGATTTTACAGTTTTCATAGTTTAGATCGCATCATCATTCATACCTATAGTCCATGAAAAAGCCACAAAAAAGTTAGATCTGTTCATCCTTTATCCAAGCGAGTCGAGCCTTTGCAATTTTCTATTCATTGCTTGCATAGTTGAATTATCGGTTGCATCGTCATGTGGGTTGCTGGTCTTAGTGTCTAGTTCCTTTAGAGTTTGAGTTCTGTTCACATTAGTCACGCCACGCTGCATCATTATCCCTTCGCTGTCCACCATCCCATCCATCAATTTCCACCATGTACTCTGCAGCTGTTCATTATCATAATCATAGTTGAGGTCATTCACATCTTCGCTTTGATCAATCTGCATCTTATCTAGTTTGTCTTGGAAAGGAGAAAAAAAAAAAAAAAGAAAAAAAAAAAGAGAAAAAAAGAAAAAAAAAAACAAAAGAGAAAAAAATAAAAAAAGCGTGAGAGAAAAAAAGAGAAAAAATCGGATCTATCAAGAATCAACCTCGTACCTGAATTCGGTTGGAATCTGTTTTGCGCACTGTTCAGTAAAACAGGTGTATCTTAAGTCATCTGAACTCCGTTTTGGCTCCGTGAGTACTCAAATTAAAGCTAGCGACGAGCCGCATCTAAATAGTTGCAGAAGCTAGTTCAATATTTGACACCTCAAAATCGTCTTCTAAATAGGTCTTTTGCCCTCCGAGTTCGTGAGCACAGCTTGTTCCAATTTTTCAGGCCAGTTTAGAATTCTTTGACTCCTTATATCAACTCGGAATTGGTGATTCTTTTGCATTGATAAGCGGGGTGTCGATCTTTCGATGAGATGATAACTATCGATTTGATGGAGCGACTTTGTGATCCGACTACAAATGTACTGACGTTGCGCCTTAGCAATCGCTAAACCAACTCCGAGAGGTTATTGACCACGCGGAGCACAATCAACCTGACCACGAAGGTCTATTCCTGCAAGCAATCGAAGAACAAGCAAGAATATGATAAAAGCAATCTGAATATTGCGAGTATGTATGAAGTATTGATAAAGGTGGGGATCCGTAAGCGGTCTTGGTGCAGTCGTTGGACACAAGCGAAGTACGAAGTTGCAATGGCTAACTTTTAACTAAACAAATCCCAAGGAAAAGCTACTAGATGGATCTACTTATATAGGAGCAAGGGTGGCGGCCAAGGAGGTGGGAGAACGTCCCAAGGCAGCCTAAAACTAACCCTAGGTCGTACAAGGCCAATGGGCCCAAGTGGAGTGTGTAACACCTTTGGACTTATGGTTTGACTCGGATTCTGGTGTAGCGTCAGATTGTTTCGTCTATAACTCAACGCTCCGGACGTATTTTAAGGTGATTCAATTGTGCTGGAAAGAGCATGAAATCTGCTTTGCAACAAAACGAATCACCCAATTCGAGTCCGTATGAAAAAGTTGTTGGCGTTTTGAGTCAGGTATGTCATGCAATCTGAATCTGAGTCCAAAACGTGAGAGACTTGGACTCTATCTTCTCTTGGGCCAAAAGTGACGTGAGAGAACTTTTGAACAACAAATAAACATCTCTTTCTTCCTTATCTTCATATATGGATTGTACAAATGTCCCATACACCTGCAATTAGACAAAACACAAAAGTGTGTGAAGTATTTTTATTACGGATAACATAAATAGATTATTGAATAGTTGCACTAGAAATCACGACAAATATGCATGTATGCAATATTTTGGTCATATCAAGGTAGTCATGTCCTCATCACGCTTGTGCGGAAGGCCGGGCGCCCTCAAATCGACCTTAAGCAGGACTTTTTGTACGAAAGTCAAAGAACATCATTAAATCGTTGTTTTTGAGACAAGTTTACGAACCCATTGTCACTTCTTTTTGAAGGAAATTCGAGAGATTATGTTGCTTACACATTAGCCCCCTGGTAGGGACAAGCGTACCTTCTGCGAGATGCTCTATGATCCGGGCAATCTCATTTGGCGTAAATTGAAGAAAATCCAGCGACTATATGCCTTATTCTCCTTGTTTTCGCGGATGGCATCTGTAACTCACGCAGCGTGTGAAAGCCAAGAACAAAAGGGCATTCTGGCATCGGTCAATATATATGTGAAGCGATATCTCCTCTATAGAGGACAAGAAATTTTAGGGCAATCAGGCAAAAAGCGCGAGAAAATGAAGTACTTTCAAGGACTACCATAGAATGGACAGATGTTCACTAAAGCGGTCATAATTTTGTCATTGGTCGTGTGGGACCTATATGTCTTTGAAACATCTACATGGCGTCGTGCGAATCAAAAATACTCACGCTTCCGCAGGAAAGCCAGATACCCTCAAATTCAGCCTTAAGCACGACTTTTTGGCCCTGAAAGTGAAAGAACATCATTCGTCGTTGTTTTTCAGACAAGTTTCTAAACCCATTGGCACTTCCTTTTGAAGGGAATTCGAGAGATTATGTTGCTTATAGACATTAGCCCCCCTGGTAGGGACGAACGTACCTTTCTGCAGATGCTCTATGATCCGGGCAATCTCATTTGGCCGTAAATTGAAGAAAATCCAGCGGCTATATGCCTTATTCTCATTGTTTTCGCCGGATGGCATCCTGTAACTCATGCGCGTGCAAGCAAGGAACAAAAGGGCATTCCTGGCATCGGTCAATATATATGTGGAAACGATATCTCCTCTATAGAGGACAAGAAATTTTGGGGCAATCAGGCAAAAAGCGCACGAGAAAATGAAGTACTTTCAAGCACTCCCATAGAATGGCGAGATGTTCACTAAAGCGGTCATAATTTTGTCATTGGTCCGTGTCGGACCCACAAGTACTCAAACAGCTCATGGCCATGCGAATCAGAAAATACTTCCTCGCTAAGCGCCGGGAGGCCGGAGCACCCTCAAATCTGACCTTAAGCAGGACTTTTTAGCGCTGAAAGTCAAAGAACATCATTAAATCATTTGTTTTTAGACAAGTTTCGATCCCATTGTCACTTCCTTTTGAAGGAAATTCGAGAGATTATGTTGCTTACAAACATTAGCCCCCTGGTAGGGACAAGCGTACCTTTCTGCGGATGCTCTATGATCCGGGCAATCTTATTTGGCGTAAATTGAAGAAAATCCAGCGACTATATGCCTTATTCTCCTTGTTTTAGCGGATGGCATCTTGTAACTCAGGCCTGTGAAAGCCAAGAACAAAAGGGCATTCTGGCACGGTCGAGTATATATCTTGAAGCGATATCTCCTCTATAGAGGACAAGAAATTTTAGGGCAATCGAGGCAAAAAGCATGCGAGAAAATGAAGTACTTTCAAGCAACGCCATAGAATGGAGAGATGTTCACTAAAGCGGTCATAATTTTGTCATTGAGTCCGTGTCGGACCCACAAGTACTCAAACTGCTCATGGCGGTATTGCGAATCAGAAAATACTCCCGCTTGCGCTAGGAGGCGAAGTGCCCTCAAATCTGACCTTAAGCAGGACTTTTTGGTACGAAAGTCATAGAACACCATTAAATAGCTGTTTTTAGACAAGTTTACGAACCCATTGGCACTTCCTTTTGAAGGAAATTCGAGAGATTATGTTGCTTATAGACATTAGCCCCCTGGTAGGGACAAGCGTACCTTTCTCGGATGCTCTATGATCCGGGCTATCTCATTTGGCCGTAAATTGAAGAAAATCCAGCGGCTATATGCCTTATTCTCCTTGTTTTAGCGGATGGCATCTTTGTAACTCTCAGCGTGAAAGCCAAGAACAAAAGGGCATTCTTGGCATCGGTCGATTATATATCGGAAGCGATATCTCCTCTATAATGGACAAGAAATTTTGGGGCAATCATGCAAAAAGCATGCGAGAAAATGAAGTACTTTCAAAGTCTGCCATAGAATGGAGATGTTCACTAAAGCGGTCATAATTTTTTCATTCCGAGTCCGTGTCGGACCCACAAGTACTCAAACAGCTCGACGGCGCGGGAATCAGAAAATACTCCCGCTTCGCCCGGAGGCCGGAGTGTGATAGGCGGGGTGTCGATCTTCGATGAGATGATAGCTATCGATTTGGTGGAGCGACTTTGGCGATCCGACTACAAGCGTGCGACGTTGCGCCTTAGCAATCGCTAAACCAACTCCGAGAGGTTATTGACCCGCGGAGCACAATCAACCTGACCACGAAGGTCTATTCCTGCAAGCAATCGAAGAACAAGCAAGAATATGATAAAAGCAATCTGAATATTGCGAGTATATATGAAGTATTGATAAAGGTGGGGATCCGTAAAGCGGTCTTGGTGCAGTCGTTGGACACAAGCGAAGTACGAAGTTGCAATGGCTAACTTTTAACTAAACAAATCCCAAGGAAAAAGCTACTAGATGGATCTACTTATATAGGAGCAAGGGGTGGCAGCCAAGGAGGTGGGAGGACGTCCCAAGGCAGCCTAAAACTAACCCTAGGTCGTACAAGGCCAATGGGCCCAAGTGGAGGTGACGTAACACCTTTGGACTTGTAGTTTGACTCGGATTCTGGTGCAGCGTCAGATTGTTTCGTCCATAACTCAACGCTCCGGACGGCTTTTAAGGTGATTCCAACTGTGCTGGAAAGAGCATGAAATCTACTTTCCAACAAAAGAAAAATCACCCAATTCGGAGTCCATATGAAAAAGTTGTTGACGTTTTGAGTCAGGTATGTCTGTGCAGTCCGAATCTGAATCCAGAACGTGAGAGACTTGGACTCTATCTTCTCTTGGCCCAAAAGTGACGTGAGAAGACTTTTGAACAACACCTAAACTTCTCCTTTTCCCTTATCTTCATCGTGGATTGTACAAATGTCATACACCTGCAATTAGACAAAACACAAAAGTATGTGAAGTATTTTGTTACGGATAACATAAATATATTATTGAATAGTTTACACTAGAAATCACGACAAATATGCATGTATGCAATATTTTTGGTCTTATCAAGGTAGTCATGTCCTCATCATCCTCCCCTTCTTGAAAACAAAGCCGTCCTCGGTGTTGCTTAATCTGAAATATGGCTAACAAAAGAGACAAAGGTGTACATGTTGTATATGTATCGTCATCCATTTTACTTCCTTATTTTTGCATATATGACACATGAATAGATGAGTAACTTGCATAGTCCATAAAATCTAAAGCCAACAAATTAGCACAAGAACTAGAAGGCATGAAAATATTGCAACTCAGTTTGCACATATAAGTGAAGCTCTTATTTATTTTAAAAGATTGACAATGTTCATCATTAAACCATCCCAACATTGGTGAATAAACCTTATTTGAATCAAATTTACATGCTACAACATGCTTAGATAAGCAAACATGCAATGAGTCATTAAACACAGAATCATCACCAAGATTAGAGGTCATATCAAAGCGATTAAACATTGATTCTTTTGCATCAACAGTTAATTCAATGGGTGCACTCAAAATTGTTGGTATTTCAGTTGTTTGATCACATGGCGCATTCATGGCAGTATCAAGATTCTCTAAAATAGGTGTTGTGCTGAAATCACGGGTAACTCAACACATGATGCATTCAAGTTAACTAGGGATGCATCATTCTCATGTGATTATATCATCAATACCTTCTTTGTTACCTTATCGCATAAAGGCGTAGCTGATGTAGGTACACACGTAGACAATGCACCATACTCTTGAGATGATGTCGCTCACAATCCGAGGTGGGGCTGCTCTAGTAGGTGCAACGGTGGAGGAACCAACCGGCGGTGGTGAGCATGAACTGGAATAGTAGTTGTTGTAGTCACCCAATGCATCCTCCTGTATGCTTGTCTCTCAAAGGTACAACACGAACATACATGCGGTAATGCAACGAGGAATATCTGAAATCTTGCACGAATATCATGGTTCAAACCACCAAAAAATCTACTCATTGTATCATCCTCAGATTCTTCTATGTCACAATGATGCATATAAGATTTGAACTCTTGGTAGTAAGTATGAACAGTGTTATTGCCTTGTTTAAATTCTTCAAATTTGCGAAGCAATTCACGACGATAGTAAGGAGGGAAAAACTGTTTTCTCATTAAATCTTTCAAATCTTTCCAAGTTGTGGGTTGGTTATCAATGTTTTTCTTACAATGCACACTCCACCAAATAGAAGCAAAACCAGTAAATGCTCTAGTGGCAGCTCGTACTCGCTCAAGTTCAGAAAAAACATGCTGACTAAAAACTTGTTCTACTTCAAGCTCCCAATCTATATAAATAGCAGGATTAAATCTACCCTCAAATGACGGTAAAGAGCTAACCTGGCCATGTGCTTGTGTGTGTTGTCCCAACTCTCGTGATGGTGAAGATGTGTTAAATAGTCCAATAACTTCTATCTCGAAACCTGTCATGAATAGTAGAAACAAGAAACAAAATTCGAGAATAATGTTCCTATGAACTACTAGGATGTGGTTGTAAAGTGCTCACGATAAAGCAAATATCAATATCTTACAAGTTCTTACCATGCGGCGGTGGTGACAGGCAACCAGCGATGTCAAATAACTCTGAAGATTGTGTAAGCGATTGCCGAGAGGCGTCACGTATACAGTGTAGAAATTTGTGGAGCTGGGTTGGCTATATATGGTAGCAAAAGATTAGCAATAATCAATTCAGAGATGCAATGTTGAATAAGCGCTCAACAGCGGTCTGTGCTGGTCTAGGCTAGACCGGACTAGGGCCTTGAGCCTAGAACACTAATGAGGTCACGGCGTAGCACAACTAGCATCAATGAAGGATACTAAGTAGCTCTTGACAGCAAGATATAAGTGAAGATCTGGCGGTGAAGATAATGATGAAAAACAAGCTGCCAAGCAGGACATACAACAACTCTCTCTCAACTTTCCTCTTGAAAAGTTTGAGCCAATTTTCTGATAAATTCTTTCAAAGAATGCTACTAACTCAAGCTTTCCAATCCAAAAGAATCACTCAATTCGAGTTGATATGAGAGTCAAAGAATTCTAAAACCGGCCTGAAAAATTGGAACAAGCTGTGTTCACGAACTTGAGAGGCAAAAACACCTATTTAGAAGCCGATTTTGAGGTGTCAAATATTGAACTAGCTTCTGCAACTATTTAGATGCGGCTCGTCTCTAGCTTCAATTTGAGTACTCACGGAGCCAAAACGGACTTCGTATGAGGAAGATACACCTGTTTTACTGAACAGTCATAAAACAGATTCAATCCGAATTCAGGTACGAGATTGATTCTAGATAGATCCGATTTTTTCTTCTCTCTTTTTTCTCACTTTTTGTTCTTTTCTTCTCTCTCTTTTCTTTTTCTTTCTTTCTTTTTTTCTCTTTTTTTCTCTTTTTTCTCCCTCTTTCCAAGACAAACTAGATAAGATGCAGATTGGATCGGCGAAGATGTGAATGACCTCAACTATGATTATGACAATGAACAGTAGCGTAGCATGTGGTGAAATTAATAGATGGGATGGTGGACAGTGGAAGGATAATGATACAGCTGGCGTGATTAATGTGAACAGAACTTCGAAACTCTAAAGGAACTAGACACTAAGACCAGCAAGCCGACACGACGATGCAACCGATAATTCAACTATGCAAACGAATAGAAAATTGCAAAGGCTCGGTGGCTTGGATAAAGGATGAACAGATCTAACTTTTTTGTGGCTTTTCATGGACTATAGGTATGAATGACGGATCGATCTAAACTATGAAAAGCTGTAAAATCTCACGAGCAACCTGAAAACTGATACCACTTGATAGGCGGGGTGTCGATCTTTCGATGAGATGATAGCTATCGATTTGGTGGAGCGACTTTGACAATCCGACTACAAGCGTACTGACGTTGCGCCTTAGCAATCGCTAAACCAACTCCGAGAGGTTATTGACCACGCGGAGCACAATCAACGACCACGAAGGTCTATTCCTGCAAGCAATCGAAGAACAAGCAAGAATATGATAAAAGCAATCTGAATATTGCGAGTATATATGAAGTATTGATAAAGGTGGGGATCCGTGGCGGTCTTGGTCAGTCGTTGGACACAAGCGAAGTACGAAGTTGCAATGGCTAACTTTAACTAAACAAATCCCAAGGAAAAAGCTACTAGATGGATCTACTTATATAGGAGCAAGGGTGGCAGCCAAGGAGGTGGGAGGGCGTCCCAAGGCAGCCTAAAACTAACCCTAGGTCGTACAAGGCCAATGGGCCCAAGTGGAGGTGGCGTAACACCTTTGGACTTGTGGTTTGACTCGGATTCTGGTGCAGCGTCAGTTGTTTCGTCCATAACTCAACGCTCCGGACGGCTTTTAAGGTGATTCAACTGTGCTGGAAAGAGCATGAAATCTACTTTCAACAAAAAAATCACCCAATTCAGAGTCCATATGAAAAAGTTGTTGACGTTTTGAGTCAGGTATGTGCATGCAGTCGAATCTGAATCGAGAACGTGAGAGACTTGGACTCTATCTTCTCTTGGCCCAAAAGTGGCGTGAGAAGACTTTTGAACAACACCTAAACTTCTCCTTTTCCCTTATCTTCATATGTGGATTGTACAAATGTCCCATACACCTGCAATTAGACAAAACACAAAAGTATGTGAAGTATTTTTGTTACGGATAACATAAATATATTATTGAATAGTTTACACTAGAAATCACGACAAATATGCATGTATGCAATATTTTGGTCTTATCCAAGGTAGTCATGTCCTCATCAGTGCCCTCAAATCGGCCTTAAGCAGGACTTTTTGTACGAAAGTCATAGAACATCATTAAATCGCTGTTTTTGGACAAGTTTACGAACCCATTGGCACTTCCTTTTGATGGAAATTCGAGAGATTATGTTGCTTATAGACATTAGCCCCCCTGGTAGGGACAAACTTACCTTCTGCAGATGCTCTATGATCCGGGCAATCTCATTTGGCCGTAAATTGAAGAAAATCCAGCGGCTATATGCCTTATTCTCCTTGTTTTCCCGGATGGCATCTTTGTAACTCACAGCGTGAAAGCCAAGAATAAAGGGCATTCTGGCATCGGTCGGTATATATGTGAAGCGATATCTCCTCCATAAAGGACAAGAAATTTTGGGGCAATCGGCAAAAAGCATGCGAGAAAATGAAGTACTTTCAAATCTTGCCATAGAATGGAGATGTTCACTAAAGCGGTCATAATTTTGTCATTGAATGCGTGTCGGACCCACAAGTACTCAAACAGCTTCATGGCGGCGTGAATCAGAAAATACTCCCGCTTGCGCTAGGAGGCGGGTGTCCTCAAATCTGACCTTAAGCAGGACTTTTTATTACGAAAGTCATAGAACACCATTAAATCATTGTTTTTGAGACAAGTTTACGAACCCATTGGCACTTCCTTTTGAAGGAAATTCGAGAGATTATGTTGCTTATAAACATTAGCCCCGGTAAGAACAAGCGCACCTTCTGCGGATGCTCTATGATCCGGGCAATCTCATTTGGCGTAGATTGAAGAAAATCCATGACTATATGCCTTATTCTCCTTGTTTTAGCGGATGGCATCTTTGTAACTCACAGCAGCGTGAAAGCCAAGAACAAAAGGGCATTCTGGCATCGGTCAATATATAGGTGGAAGCGATATCTCCTCTATAGAGGACAAGAAATTTTAGGGCAATCATGCAAAAAGCATGCGAGAAAATGAAGTACTTTCAAGCCTTTGCCATAGAATGGAGATGTTCACTAAAGCGGTCATAATTTTGTCATTGAGTCGTGTCGGACCCACAAGTACTCAAACTGCTTTCATGGCGGTATGGGAATCAGAAAATACTCCCGCTTGCGCGGGGAGGCCGGAGTGCCCTCAAATCTGACCTTAAGCAGGACTATTTGGCCTGAAAGTCATAGAACACCATTAAATCGCTGTTTTTAGACAAGTTTACGAACCCATTGGCACTTCCTTTTGAAGGAAATTGAGAGATTATGTTGCTTATAGACATTAGCCCCCTGGTAGGGACAAACTTACCTTCTGCGGATGCTCTATGATCCGAGCTATCTCATTTGGCGTAAATTGAAGAAAATCCAGCGGCTATATGCCTTATTCTCCTTGTTTTCCCGGATGGCATCTGTAACTTACAGCGTGAAAGCCAAGAACAAAGGGCATTCTGGCATCGGTCGATATATATCGGAAGCGATATCTCCTCTATAATGGACAAGAAATTTTGGGGCAATCATGCAAAAAGCATACGAGAAAATGAAGTACTTTCAAATCGCCATAGAATGGAGAGATGTTCACTAAAGCGGTCATAATTTTTTCATTCCGAGTCCGTGTCGGACCCACAAGTACTCAAACAGCTCATGACGGCGCGTGAATCAGAAAATACTCCCGCTTGCGCCGGGGAGGCCGAGTGTCCTCAAATCTGACCTTAAGCGGGACTTTTTGTACGAAAGTCATAGAACATCATTAAATCGCTGTTTTTCGGACAAGTTTACGAACCCATTGGCACTTCCTTTTGAAGGAAATTCGAGAGATTATGTTGCTTATAAACATTAGCCCCGGTGAGGTTCAAGCGCACCTTCTGCGGATGCTCTATGATCGGGCAATCTCATTTGGCGTAGATTGAAAAAATCCAGCTGACTATATGCCTTATTCTCCTTGTTTTCGCGGATGGCATCTTTGTAACTCAGCGTGAAAGCCAAGAACAAAAGGGCATTCTGGCATCGGTCAATATATAGGTGGAAGCGATATCTCCTCTATAGAGGGCGAAATTTTAGGGCAATCAGGCAAAAAGCGCGCGAGAAAATGAAGTACTTTCAAGCCACGCCATAGAATGGAGAGATGTTCACTAAAGCGGCCATAATTTTGTCATTGAGTCGTGTCGGACCCACAAGTACTCAAATTGCTTTCATGGCGTATGTGAATCAGAAAATACTCCCGCTTGCGCTAGGAGGCGGAGTGCCCTCAAATCTGACCTTAAGCAGGACTTTTGGCCTGAAAGTCATAGAACACCATTAAATCGCTGTTTTTTAGACAAGTTTACGAACCCATTGGCACTTCCTTTTGAAGGAAATTCGAGAGATTATGTTGCTTATAGACATTAGCCCCTGGTAGGGACAAGCGTACCTTTCTCTGAGATGCTCTATGATCGGGCTATCTCATTTGGCGTAAATTGAAGAAAATCCAGCGGCTATATGCCTTATTCTCCTTGTTTTCGCGGATGGCATCTTTGTAACTCACAGCGTGAAAGCCAAGATCAAAAGGCATTCTGGCATCGGTCGGTATATATCTTGAAGCGATATCTCCTCTATAATGGACAAGAAATTTTGGGGCAATCATGCAAAAGCATGCGAGAAAATGAAGTACTTTCAAATCTGCCATAGAATGGAGATGTTCACTAAAGCGGTCATAATTTTTTCATTCCGAGTCCGTGTCAGGACCTATAAATCTTGAAGCTGATAGTAAGCGGAGGTGTCTGTCTTCGATGAGATGATGGATATCGCTTTGGTGGAAGTCGACTTTGGCGATCCGACTCTGAGCGTGCGAGGATGTCTTGCCTTAGCAATCGCTAAACCAACTCCGAGAGGTTATTGACCACGCGCGAACACGATCAACTTGACCACGAGTGCATTTCACGTGAGCAAATGAAGAACAAGCAAGAATATGATAAAAGCAATCTGAATATTGCAGTATGTATGAAGAATTGATAAAGGTGGGGATCCGTATGATGAAAGCCTTATTGATCAAGGTGGGGTTACTGTGGCGCCTTTATGCGCTTTCATTGAACACAAACAAAATCTGTGAAGTTGCAGCTATGGCGAACTTTTAATCTAAACAAAACCCAAAGTCTAAGCGCCCTAAGGGCTGTATATATGGGGAAAAGGAGGATTTCGTGGCCCTTGAGGTTGGGGTCGAAACCAACCTAACTCTTGTTTCCCCACATACGGACTCTAAAATAGCCTATACTTAAGTATTTCGAAATTACATGGGCTGGCCCAATAATAAGGTGACGTGATAGAGGCAAAGGTGTCCGTCTTTCGATGAGATGGTGGATTTCGCTTTGGTGGAAGTCGACTTTGCGATCCGACTACGAGCGTGCGAGGGCGTCGCGCCTAGTAATCGCTAAACCAACTCAGAGAGGTTATTGACCACGCGAACACGATCAACGACCACGAGTGCATTTCCTGCGAGCAAGCGAAGAACAAGCAAGAAGCTGAGATTACAATCTGGATATTGCGAATATAAGATGAAAGCTTTATTGATCAAGGTGGGGTTACTGTGGCGCCTTTATGCAGTCGTTGAACACAAGCGAAATGCAGAAGTTGCAGCTATGGCGAACTTTTAATCTAAACAAAACCCAAAGTCTAAGCGGCGCCCTAAGGGCTATATATATGGGGAAAAGGAGAATTTCGTGGCCCTTGAGGTGGGGTCGAAACCAACCCTAACTCTTGTTTCCCAGGACATACGGACTCTAAAATAGCCTATACTTAAGTATTTCGAAATTACATGGCCTGGCCCAATAATAAGGTGGCCAGCACCTAGAATAGCCTATGGACGAATATTATGAAGTGGCATCTTGTATATTTCGTCCAAGGCTTCATGCACTCCTTATGGTGGTTTCAAAGTCTGAAATCATCACTTGTAACTCCTTTCTTGATCCCTTGCGCATGCCATCAACTCCATCGTGTTCTTGCTCAATGTTAGTCCTTCTCCAAGCTAGGCCCTTCATTTGTAAGCAAAAAAATGTATCCAATTTAGGCAGCATCATATTCTCATGAACATTAGAATCATTACCAAAAGCGAAAGTACTGGTAATTTAATTGGCGTCTTGTGAGCTCTAGTAATTGGTCCGTATATATATGATGGGGGTTGTGGGTGTAACAATGGTATTGATGTCCTCATCATCCTCCCTTCTTGAAATGAAGTCGTCCTCGACGGAGCTCATCTTCCTCACCCAAATAAGGCTTCAAATCTGCAATATTAAAAGTGGGACTAACCCCAAAATCTGCGGGTAGCTCAAGTTTATATGCATTATCATTTATTTTCTCTAACACCTTAAAGGACCATCGACCGTGGCATTAGCTTTGATTTGCAAATTAGGAAATCTATCTTTACGCAAATGTAACCAAACAAGATCTCGGTGCAAACACAACATGTTTTCTACCCTTATCTCCAGCAAGTTTATATTTAGCATTCATCGCTCAATGTTTTCCTTAGTTAACTCATGCATTTTTAAAATCAATTGAGCGTTCTTTAGCATCAAAATTAACCTTCTCCGAAGATGGAAGAGGCAACAAATCAATAGGTGCGAGGTAGGAAACCATACACAATTTCAAAAGGGCACATCTTAGTAGTAGAATGCAATGAGCGATTATAAGCAAATTCAATATGAGGCAAGCATTCTTCCCACATTTTCTTATTATTCTTCAAAACAGCCCTAAGCATAGTAGACAATGTTCTATTGACTACTTCAGTTTATCCATCGGTTTGGGGATGACAAGTAGTACTAAAAGCAATTTAGTCCCCAACAGCCCATAAACATCTCCAAAAGTGGCTATGAAATTTAGTATCACGATGCGAAACAATAGTATTTGGCACACCATGCAAGCGAATAATTTCACGAAAGAACAAATAAGCAACATTAACGACATCATCGCTTTTATGACATGGTATAAAGTGTGCCATTTTGAGAATCTATCACGACAACAAATATGCTATCCCTCCCTTCTTTGTCGTCCTCCAAGTCTTCTTCACGTAAAGCGTCCCATTAGTCCTCCTCCTTGCGCCTCCTGCAACAACAAAAAGGCGAGCGGAGCTAGCTGGAATGCATAGCTTGTTAGAACGAAACACAAATCCATCATTAACGACGAACTTGTTCCATGTTCTACCTTCTTTACAATTCTGCAATACATCGCTAAATGCAGCATCATGCACATATTGATCTTTGATGGTCTCCAAACCAAATATTCTATAGTCAAGTTGAGAAAGCTTGGTATAACGACGAGACAATGCATCAGCAATAACATTTTCTTTATCCTTCTTGTGTTTAATGACATAAGGGAAAGTCTCAATGAATTCAACCCATTTAGCATGTCTACGATTCAGTTTAGCTTGACTTTTAATATGTTTCAAAGATTCATGATCAGAATGTATAACAAATTCTTTGGGCCATAAATAATGTTGCCATGTCTCTAAAGTCCGAACAAGAGCATATAATTCTTTATCATAAGTAGAATAGTTCAAACTAGGCCCTCAATTTTTCGGAGAAGTATGCAACAGGTTTGCCATCTTGTAATAACACACCTCTAATCCAATTCCACTAGCATCACATTCAAGCTCAAAAGTCTTATTAAAATCAGGAAGTTGGAGTAAAGGAGCATGTGTCAACTTAGCTTTCAATACCATGAAGGCTTCTTCACATGCGGTACCCCAAACAAAAGGCACATCCTTCTTTGTAAGCTCGTTGAAAGGTGCAGCAATGGTGCTGAAATCTCTCTGAGCGCCTATAGAAACCAGCGAGGCCAAGAAACTCCTCACTTGTGTGACCGTTTTGGGCTGCGGCCAACTCTCAATAGCTTCAATCTTGGCTTTATCAACTTCAATTCCTGTGGAATAACAACATAGCAAAGAAAAGATACTAAATTGATTGCAAAAGGTGCACTTCCCAAGGTTACCAAACAAGCGTGCATCACGTAGAGCATTAAAAACAACACGTAAATGATGTAGGGTGGAACCCTAATTAAATCGATCTTTCACGTTTGGAGGGATCCTACGGAGGAACACGAAGAACAGCGGAAGCACAAGGGGAAGCAGGGAAAGCGAGAGAATCACTCAACCAACAAGGAATCGATCACACAAGTGCTAGATCAACATACACATATGAGATCCACAAGATACATAGTCAACTAGGGTAAGGATACAAAGGAACGTTCATCTCCAAGAGGAGTGCTTGAATCCACGAGGATCTTCCGTATAGGGTCTTGAATCGAGAGGATCTTCTCCGAAAGAGGCGCGGTCTCTCACGAGGAGGAGATCCGATAGATGGCGTAGCTCTATCTCTAACATGAGCTAAACCAACTCTAAGTCTCAAAGTGAGGAGAGGGGGTCCTATATATAGAGTTTGGGGCGAAGGGGTACATTGGCTCAGCCCAAGTCGTGCACACAGGCGGGGTCCGAATGATCCGAATGGTGGCCCGGATAATCCGGGTGTCGGGGGTCCGGATGATCCGGGCAACCGTCCGGATGATCCGGCTTCGTCGAGGCTTTGTGGTCTTGGCGCGATGCGGATGATCCGGGGAGGTCGGATGATCCGGCTGGGCGGATGATCGAACGCTTGGTCCGGATGTCGGCTGTCTCCAACAGCCGCTCCGTCTTCCTCTTCTCCTTTCTTCCGTCTTCGCTTCCATGCTTGGCCTTGGTCCTTGGATCTCCTTGGTCATCTTTGATAGAGGCGGGGTGTCCCGATCTTTCGATGAGATGATAACTATCGATTTGGTGAAGATTACTTTGCGATCCGACTACAAGCGTGCTGGCGTTGCGCCTTATGTCGCTAAACCAACTCCGAAGTTATTGACCCGCGAACACGATCAACTGACCATGAAGGTCTATTCCTGCAAGCAATCGAAGAACAAGCAAGAATATGATAAAAGCAATCTGAATATTGCAAGTATGTATGAAGTATTGATAAAGGTGTTGATCCGTAAGCGGTCTTGAGTGCAGTCGTTGGACACAAGCGAAGTACGAAGTTGCAATGGCTAACTTTAACTAAACAAATCTCAAGGAAAAGCTACTAGATGGATCTACTTATATAGGAGCAAGGGTGGCGGCCAAGAAGGTGGGAGGACGTCCCAATGCAGCCTAAAACTAACCCTAGGTCGTACAAGGCCAATGGGCCCAAGTGGAGGTGACGTAACACCTTTGGACTTGTAGTTTGACTCGGATTCTGGTGCAGCGTCAGATTGTTTCATCCATAAATCAACGCTCGGACGGATTTTAAGGTGATTCCAATTGTGCTGGAAAGAGCATGAAATCTACTTTCCAACAAAAAGAATCACCCAATTCGGAGTCCATATGAAAACGTTGTTGAAGTTTTGATTCAGGCATGTCTGTGCAGTCCGAATCTGAGTCCAGAACGTGAGAGACTTGGACTCTATCTTCTCTTGGGCCAAAAGTGACGTGAGAGAACTTTTTGAACAGAAAATAAACATCTCTTTCTTCCTTATCTTCATATGTGGATTGTACAAATGTCCCATACACCTGCAATTAGACAAAAGCATAAAAGTGTGTGAAGTATTTTTGTTACGGATAACATAAATAGATTATTGAATAGTTTGCACTAGAAATCACGACAAATATGCATGTATGCAATATTTTTGGTCATATCCAAGGTAGTCATGTCCTCATCATCCTCCTTCTTGAAAATAAAGCCGTCCTCGGCGTTGCTTAATCTGAAATGTGGCTAACAAAAGAGACAAAGGTGTACATGTTGTATATGTATGATAAGGACATGACTCGTTGGATAAGACCAAAAATATTGCATGACTCAAACGCCAACAACTTTTCATACGGATTCGAATTGGGTGATTCTTTTTTGTTGGAAAGTAGATTTCATGCTCTTTCAGCACAATTGGAATACCTTAAAGCCGTCCGGAGCGTTGAGTTGTGGACGAAACAATCTGACGCTGCACCAGAATCGAGTCAAACTACAAGTCCAAAAAAACCTTTGGGTGCTGTTCGAAAAGGCTGCCTTCCTCCCACCTCCTTGGCGCCACCCCTTGCTCCTATATAAGTAGATCCATCTAGTAGCTTTTCCCTTGGGATTTGTTTAGTTAAAAGTTAGCCATTGCAACCAGTACTGCCGTTTGTGTCCAACGACCAGACCAAGACCACTTACGGATCCCCACCTTTATCAATACTTCATACATACGCAATATTCAGATTGCTTTTATCATATTCTTGCTTGTTCTTCGATTGCTTGCAGGAATAGACCGTGGTCAGGTTGATCGTGCTCAAGATGATCAATAACCTCTCGGAGTTGGTTTAGCGATTGCTAAGGCGCAACGTCTGCACGTTTGTAGTCGGATCGTCAAAGTCGTCTCCACCAAATTGATAGTTATCATCTCATCGAAAGATCGACACCCGCCTCTATCAAGTGGTATCAGTTTTCAGGTTGCTCGATGAGATTTTACAGTTTTCATAGTTTAGATCGCATCATCATTCATACCTATAGTCCATGAAAAAGCCACAAAAAAGTTAGATCTGTTCATCCTTTATCCAAGCCATCGAGCCTTTGCAATTTTCTATTCGTTGCTTGCATAGTTGAATTATCGGTTGCATCGTCGTGTATGGGTTGCTGGTCTTAGTGTCTAGTTCCTTTAGAGTTTGAGTTCTGTTCACATTAGTCACGCCGCGCTGCATCATTATCCCTTCCGCTGTCCACCATCCCATCTATTAATTTTCACCACGTGCTCTGCTGTTCATTGTCATAATCATAGTTGAGGTCATTCACATCTTAGCTTTGATCCAATCTGCATCTTATCTAGTTTGGCTTGGAAAGAGGGAGAAAAAAGAGAAAAAAGAGAAAAAAAAGGAAAGAAAAAAAAAAGAGAGAAGAAAAGAAAAAAAAAGTGAGAAAAAAGAGAAGAAAAAAATCGAATCTATCTCGAATCAATCTCGTACCTGAATTCGGATTGGAATCATTTTGCGCACTGTTCAGTAAAACAGGTGTATCTTCCTCATATGAAGTCCGTTTTGGCTCCGTGAGTACTCAAATTGAAGCTAGAGACGAGCCGCATCTAAATAGTTTCAGAAGCATGTTCAATATTTGACACCTCAAAATCGGCTTCTAAATAGGTCTTTTTGCCCTCTGAAGTTCGTGGACACAACTTGTTCCAATTTTTCATGCCAGTTTTAGAATTCTTTGACTCCTCATATCAACTCGAATTGGTGATTCTTTTTGCATTGGAAAGCTTGAGTTAGTAGCATTATTTGAAAGAATTTATCAGAAAATTGGCTCAAACTTTTCAAGAGGAAAGTTGAGAGAGAGTTGTTGTATGTCTGCTTGGCGAGTTGTTTTCATGATTATCTTCACTTGCCGTTGTGATCTTCACTTATATCTTGCTGTCAAGAACTACTTAGTATCCTTCATTGATGCTAGTTATGCTACACGTGATTTTGTTAGTGTTCTAGGCTCGCGTCTCTAGTACGGTCTAGCCTAGGACCAACCTGATACCGTCGTTGAGCTTTTATTCAACATTGCATCTTTGAATTGATTATTGCTAATTTTTTGCTACCATATATAGCCAACCCAGCTCCACATATTTCTACACGTGTATCGTCGTTCCCCAGCAATCGCTTTACACAATCTTTAGAGTTACTTGACACGCTGGTTGCTGTCACCACCGCATGGTAAGAACTTGTAAGATATTGATATTTGCTTTCTTGTGAGCACTTTCCAACCACATCCTAGTAGTTCATAGGAACATTATTCTCGAATTTTGTTTCTTGTTTCTACTAATCATGACAGGTTTCGGAGATAGAAGTTCTTGGACGACGAACACATCTTCACCATCACGAGAGTTGGGACAACACACACAAGCACATGGCCAGTTAGCTCTTTACCGTCATTTGAGGGTAGATTTAATCCTGCTATTTATCTAGCTTGGGAGCTTGAAGTAGAACAAGTTTTTAGTCAGCATGTTTTTTCGAACTTGGCGAGTACGAGCTGCCACTAGAGCATTTACTGGTTTTGCTTCATTTGGTGGAGTGTGCATTGTAAGAAAAATATTGATAACCAACCCACAACTTGGAAAGATTTGAAAGATGTAATGAGAAAACAGTTTTCCCTCCTTACTATAAATCGTGAATTGCTTCATAAATTTGAACAATTTAAACAAGGCAATAACACTGTTCATACTTACTACCAAGAGTTCAAATCTTATATGCATCATTGTGACATAGAAGAATCTGAGGATGATACAATGAATAGATTTTTGGTGGTTTGAACCATGATATTCGAGCAAGATTTCAGTATATTCCTCGTTGCATTACGGTATGTATGTTCGTGCTTGTACCTTTGAGAGACAGTTACAAGAGGATGCATTGGGTGACTACAACAACTACTATTCAGTTCATGCTCACCACCGTCGGTTGGTTCCTCCACCGTTGCACCTACTAGAGAAGCCCCACCTCGGATTGTGAGCGACATCATCTCAAGAGTATGGTGCATTGTCTACATGTGTACCTACATCAGCTACGTCTTTGCGACAAGGTAATGATAAAGGTATTGATGATATAACTTCACATGAGAATGATGCATCCCTAGTTAACTTGAATGCATCATGTGTTGAGTTACCAGTGATTTGAGCACAACACCTATTTTGAGAATCTTGATCTTTGTCATGAATCGTCATGTGATCAAACAACTGAAATACCAACAATTTTGAGTGCACCCATTGAATTAACTGTTGATGCAAAAGAATCAATGTTTACTCGTTTTGATATGACCTCTAATCTTGGTGATGATTCTGTGTCGAATGACTCATTGCATGTTTGCTTATCTAAGCATGTTGTAGCATGTAAATTTGATTCAAATAAGGTTTATTCACCAATGTTGGGATGGTTTAATGATGAACATTGTCAATCTTTTGAAATAAATAAGAGTTTCACTTATATGTGCAAACTGAGTTGCAATATTTTCATGCCTTCTAGCTCTTGTGCTAATTTGTTGGCTTTAGATTTTATGAACTATGCAAGTTACTCATCTATTCATGTGTCATATATGCAAAAATCAAGGGAAGTAAAAATGGATGACGTATACATATACAACATGTACACCTTGTCTCGTTTGTTAGCCATATTTCAGATTAAGCAACGCCGAGGGCGGCTTTGTTTTCAAGAAGGGAGGATGATGAGGACATGACTCGTTGGATAAGACCAAAATATTGCATACATGCATATTTGTCAGTGATTTCTAGTGCAAACTATTCAATAATATATTTATGTTATCGAACAAAATACTTCACATACTTTTGTGTTTTGTCTAATTGCAGGTGTATGGGACATTTGTACAATCCACATATGAAGATAAGGAAAAGGAGAAGTTTAGGTGCTGTTCAAAAGTCTTCTCACGTCACATTTGGGCCAAGAGAAGATAGAGTCCAAGTCTCTCACGTTCTGGATTCAGATTCGGACTGCACAGACATACCTGACTCAAAACGCCAACAACTTTTCATACGGACTCGAATTGGGTGATTCTTTTTTGTTGGAAAGTAGATTTCATGCTCTTTCCAGCACAATTGGAATCACCTTAAAAGCTCGTCCGGAGCGTTGAGTTGTGGACGAAACAATCTGACGCTGCACCAGAATCCGAGTCAAACTACAAGTCCAAAGGTGTTCGTCACCTCCACTTGGGCCCATTGGCCTTGTACGACCTAGGGTTAGTTTTAGGCTGCCTTGGGACGTCCTCCACCTCCTTGGCCACCACCCTTGCTCCTATATAAGTAGATCCATCTAGTAGCTTTTCCTTGGGATTTGTTTAGTTAAAAGTTAGCCATTGCAACCGTGTGCCGTTTGTGTCCAACGACCAGACCAAGACCACTTACGGATCCCCACCTTTATCAATACTTCATACATACTACGCAATATTCAGATTGCTTTTATCATATTCTTGCTTGTTCTTCGATTGCTTGCAGGAATAGACCTTCGTGGTCAGGTTGATCGTGCTCCAGCATGATCAATAACCTCTCGGAGTTGGTTTAGCGATTGCTAAGGCGCAACGTCGTGCACGTTTGTAGTCGGATCGTCAAAGTCGTCTCCACCAAATTGATAGTTATCATCTCATCGAAAGATCGGGACACCCCGCCTCTATCAATGTATATGTCATCCATTTTTACTTCCCTTGATTTTTGCATATATGACACATGAATAGATGAGTAACTTGCATAGTTCATAAAATCTAAAGCCAACAAATTAGCACAAGAACTAGAAGGCATGAAAATATTGCAACCCAGTTTGCACATATAAGTGAAGCTCTTATTTATTTCAAAAGATTGACAATGTTCATCATTAAACCATCCCAACATTGGTGAATAAACCTTATTTGAATCAAATTTACATGCTACAACATGCTTAGATAAGCAAACATGCAATGAGTCATTAAACACAGAATCATCACCAAGATTAGAGGTCATATCAAAATGATTAAACATTGATTCTTTTGCATCAACAGTTAATTCAATGGGTGCTCTCAAAATTGTTGGTATTTCAGTTGTTTGATCACATGGCAAAGTCAAATTATCAATATAATCCTCTAAAATAGGTGGTGTGATCAAAGTAGTGTGTAGCTCAACACATGATGTATTCAAGTTAACTAGGCATGCATCATTCTCATGTAAAAGTGGAAAATCTGTACCTTTGTCATTACCTCTTATAGTCAACTCAGATGATGCAGGCACTCTCGATGGTGATGTGTCACATGGTGGAGATGATGTAGTCCTCGCAACAACGGATGTGGTTGTCATAGTACGCCTAGTAGTTGAATAAACATCTGAATCAACAGTTGGAATGTGCACCGTGCGCTTGTTCTCCTTGTGGGCAACACGTCGTTTTATTTCTGTTCAGCTTTGCAAGCAAGGCGAAACAAATGGTCCATAGGATAACACTCTTCATGAATTAGTATCTCCTGAATATTATGGTTTAATCCTCCCCAAAATCTATCCATAAAATCTTCTTCACTTTCTTCTAAAATGAGTGCAACAAGGTAGTTTGTAAATCATCATAATATTTTGTTCGGTGTCACTACCTTGTTTTAAATGTTCCAGTTTTTAATCATGCCACAGTATAATAAACATCGCGAATCTATCTCTCATGACATGTTTTAAATCATCCCAAGTATTAGGTACATAATCAGGGTGTAACCGACAATATTCACTCCACCAAACTAGAGCATAACCAGTGAAAGAACCAACATAACCGTAACTTTTTAGGTTCATCAAAATTATGGGAAGCAAATATATTATTTATGTCTAACTCCCATTCAATATATAAAGCAGGTCTAAAAGCGGCCATTAAATGGTGGTATAGAAACATGAACCTGATCATGTGCATTTGGATGTTTGTGCACCTCTCGTGACGGTTGTGGTATTTGCATAGGTGGTGGCATGTTTCCCGCGATCGACAAAGCCCATGAATTGACTCTGGATCCTGTCATGATTAGTAGAACAAGAAACAAAATCCAAAAATAATGTTCCTATAACTACTAGGATGTGGTGGTAAAACGCTCACACTAAAGCAAATATCAATGTCTTACAAGTTCCTACCATGCAGCAGGCGGTGATCGGCAACCAGCGGTGTCAAGTAACTTCGAATATTGAGTAAAGCGATTGCCAGGGGAGCGTACGTATACATGGTGTAGAAATATGTGGATCTGGGTTGGCTATATATGGTAGCAAAAGATTAGCAATAATCAATTCAAAGATGCAATGTTGAATAAGCGCTCAACGACGCAGATCTGTGCTGGTCCTAGGCTAGACCGGACTAGAGGCGAGCCTAGAACACTAATGAGGTCATGGTGTAGCACAACTAGCATCAATGAAGGATACTAAGTAGCTCTTGACAGCAAGATATAAGTGAAGATCCTGGCAGTAGTGAAGATAATGATAAAAACAACTACCAAGCAGGACATACAACAACTCTCTCTCAACTTTCCTCTTGAAAACTTTGAGCCAATTTTCTAATAAAATTTTTCAAAGAATGCTACTAACTCAAGCTTTCCAATTCAAAAAGAATCACTCAATTCCGAACTGATATGAGGAGTCAAAGAATTCTAAAACTGGTCTGAAAAATTGGAACAAGCTGTGTTCACGAACTTCAGAGGGCAAAAAGACCTATTTAGAAGCCGATTTTGAGGTGTCAAATAATGAACTAGCTTCTGCAACTATTTAGATGCGGCTCGTCGCTAGCTTCAATTTGAGTACTCACGGAGCCAAAACGGACTTCGTATGAGGAAGATACACCTGTTTTACTGAACAGTGCGCAAAACAGCTTCTAATCCGAATTCAGGTACGAGATTGATTCTAGATAGATCCATTTTTTTTTTCTTCTCTCTTTTTTTCCTCACACTTTTTTTCTTTTTCTTCTCTCTTTTTTTCTTTTTTGTCTTTCCTTTTTTTCTCTTTTTTTTCTCTCTTTTTTTCTCCCTCTTTCCAAGACAAACTAGATAAGATGCAGATTGGATCAGGCGAAGATGTGAATGACCTCAACTATGATTATGACAATGAACAGCGTGTAGCACGTGGTGGAAATTAATAGATGGGATGGTGGACAACGGAAGGCATAATGATGCAGCGGCGTGACTAATGTGAACAGAACTCGAAACTCTAAAGGAACTAGACACTAAGACCAGCAACTCGACACGACGATGCAACCGATAATTCAATAATGCAACCAATGAAAAGAAAATTGCAAAGGCTCAGAGTGGCTTGGACAAAGGGTGAATAGATCTAACTATTTTTTGTGACTATTTCTTGGACAATAGGTAAGAAAATAAATCTAATCTAGGGAAAACTGGAAATTCTCACCGAGCAACCTGAAAACTGATACCACTTGATAGAGGCGGGGTGTCCCGATCTTTCGATGCGATGATAACTATCGATTTGGTGAAGATGACTTTGACGATCCGACTACAAACGTGCACGATGTTGCGCCTTAGCAATCGCTAAACCAACTCCGAGAGGTTATTGACCACGCCGGAGCACGATCAACCTGACCACGAAGGTCTATTCCTGCAAGCAATCGAAGAACAAGCAAGAATATGATAAAAGCAATCTGAATATTGCGAGTATGTATGATGTATTGATAAAGGTGGGGATCCGTAGGCGGTCTTGGTCTGGTCGTTGGACACAAACGAAGTACACGAAGTTGCAATGGCTAACTTTTAACTAAACAAATCCCAAGGGAAAAGCTACTAGATGGATCTACTTATATAGGAGCAAGGGGTGGCGGCCAAGAAGGTGGGAGGACGTCCCAATGCAGCCTAAAACTAACCCTAGGTCGTACAAGGCCAATGGGCCCAAGTGGAGGTGACGTAACACCTTTGGACTTGTAGTTTGACTCGGATTCTGGTGCAGCGTTAGATTGTTTCATCCATAACTCAACGCTCCGGACGGATTTTAAGGTGATTCCAATTGTGCTGGAAAGAGCATGAAATCTGCTTTCCAACAAAAAAAGAATCACCCAATTCGGAGTCCGTATGAAAACGTTGTTGACGTTTTGAGTCAGGTATGTCTGTGCAGTCCGAATCTGAGTCCAGAACGTGAGAGACTTGGACTCTATCTTCTCTTGGGCCAAAAGTGACGTGAGAGAACTTTTTGAACAGCAAATAAACATCTCTTTCTTCCTTATCTTCATATGTGGATTGTACAAATGTCCCATACACCTGCAATTAGACAAAAGCGCAAAAGTGTGTGAAGTATTTTTGTTCGGATAACATAAATAGATTATTGAATAGTTTGCACTAGAAATCACGACAAATATGCATGTATGCAATATTTTGGTCATATCCAAGGTAGTCATGTCCTCATCAATCTTGGTTGTACCTGAGTGTATACAAGGTCCACGCTTTGAGGTAGTAGCCATGTCTCATATCACGGAAAGTGACGGTTCGAAGAGGAGTGAATTCACCTTGTGTCCGATGGCGCATAGTCGAGGTCTCATCTTATGTATCCTTGGGGCTTGGAGAGTAGTCGGAGTGTACATGGGGATGAGCGTGGGATGCTCGCATCATATCCCCCCTTAGGAAAGATCCGACCTCGGATCGTGATCCTCATCACCATGGAAAGCGGTTGTCGTGAGCGGACTTGTAGTTGGACGAAGTTGAAGGCATGGAGCAATCCGCGTAGTCCAAGGTGTCGCCGGAGTGATAGACATGCTGATAGAGGCAGAGGTGTCCCGTCTTTCGATGAGATGGTGGATTTCGCTTTGGTGGAAGTCGACTTTGGCGATCCGACTACTGGCGTGCGAGGGCGTCGGCGCCTATAGCAATCGCTAAACCAACTCCGAGAGGTTATTGACCACGCGAACACGATCAACGACCACGAGGTCTATTTCCTGCGAGCAAGCGAAGAACAAGCAAGAAACTGAGATTGCAGTCTGGATATTGCGAATATAAGATGAAAGCTTTATTGATCAAGGTGGGGTTCTGTGGCGCCTTTGTGCAGTCGTTGAACACAAGCGAAATGCTGCGAAGTTGCAGCTATGGCGAACTTTTGATCTAAACAAAACCCAAAGTCTAAGCGGTGCCCTAAGGGCTGTATATATGGAGGAAGAGGGGAGAATTTCGTGGCCCTTGGTGGAGGGGTCGAAACTAACCCTATCTTTTGTTTCCCCACACATACGGACTCTAAAATAGCCTATACTAATGTATTTCGAAATTACATGGGCCTGGCCCAATAATAAGGTGACGCAGCACCTAGAATAGCCTCTGGACGAAATTTATGAAGTGGCATCTTGTATATTTCGTCCAAGGCTTCATGCACTCATTATGGTGGCTCCAAAGTCCTGAAATCATCACTTGTAACTCCATTCTTGTCCCCTTAGCATGCCATCATCTCCATGCTTGTTCTTGCTCCAATGTTCATCCTTCTCCAAGCTAGGCCCTTCATTTGTAAGCAAAACAAATGTATCCAATTTAAGCAGCATCATATTCTCATGAACATTAGAATCATTACCAAGAAAGCGAAAGTACACAGTAATTTAGTTGGCGTCTTGTGAGCTCTAGTAATTGGTCCAGTATGTATAGCAGCGGGGGCTGTGGGTGTAACAATGGTATTGATGTCCTCATCATCCTCCCTTCTTGAAATGAAGTCGTCCTCGACGGAAGTTCATCTTCCTCACCAAATATGGCTTCAAATCTGCAATGTTAAAAGTGGGACTAACCCCAAAATCTGCAGGCAGCTCAAGTTTATATGCATTATCATTTACTTTCTCCAACACCTTAAAGGGACCAGCAACACGTGGCATTAGCTTTGATTTGCGCAAATCGGAAATCTATCCTTACATAAATGTAACCAAACAAGATCTCCGGTGCAAACACAACATGTTTTCTACCCTTATCTCCAGCAAGTTTATATTTAGCATTCATACGCTCAATGTTTTCCTTAGTTAACTCATGCATTTTTAAAATCAATTCAGCACGTTCTTTAGCATCAAAATTAACCTTCTCCGAAGATGGAAGAGGCAACAAATCAATAGGTGCACGAGGTAGGAAACCATACACAACTTCAAAAGGGCACATCTTAGTAGTAGAATGCAATGAGCGATTATAAGCAAATTCAATATGAGGCAAGCATTCCTCCCACATTTTCTTATTTTCTTTAGGACAGCCCTAAGCATAGTAGACAATGTTCTATTGACTACTTCAGTTTATCCATCGGTTTGGGGGTGACAAGTAGTACTAAAAAGCAGTTTAGTCCCCAACTTAGCCCATAAACATCTCCAAAAGTGGCTAAGAAATTTAGTATCACGATCTGAAACAATAGTATTTGGCACACCATGCAAGCGAATAATTTCACGAAAGAACAAATCAGCAACATTGACAGCATCATCGCTTTTATGACATGGTATAAAGTGTGCCATCTTGAGAATCTATCCACGACAACAAATATGCTATCCTCCCTTCTTTGTTCTAGGTAAACCTAAAACAAAGTCCATCGATATATCCTCCCAAGGAACACTAGAGTGCAGGCAAAGGCATATATAAACCATGAGGATTTAGTCGTGACTTAGCTTTTTGACATGTAGTGCAATGAGCAATAAAAGCGCTCAACATCCGTCTCATCTTTGGCCAAAAGAAATGTGTAGCAAGTATCGTCCTCCGTCTTCTTCACTCCAAAGTGTCCCATTAGTCCTCCTCCATCGCCTCCTGCAACAACAAAAAGCGAAGCGGAGCTAGCTGGAATGCATAGCTTGTTAGCACGGAACACAAATCCATCATTAACGACAAACTTGTTCCATGTTCTTCCTTCTTTACAATTCTGCAATACATCTTTAAAATCAGCATCATGCACATATTGATCTTTGATGGTCTCCAAACCAAATATTTTGAAGTCAAGTTGTGAAAGCATAGTATAGTGACGAGACAATGCATCAGCAATAACATTTTCTTTACCCTTCTTGTGTTTAATGACATAAGGGAAAGTCTCAATGAATTCAACCCATTTAGCATGTCTACGATTCAGTTTAGCTTGACTTTTAATATGTTTCAAAGATTCATGATCAGAATGTATAACAAATTCTTTGGGCCATAAATAATGTTGCCATGTTTCTAAAGTCCGAACAAGAGCATATAATTCTTTATCATAAGTAGAGTAATTCAGACTAGGCCCACTCAATTTTTGAGAAAAGTATGCAACAGGTTTGCCATCTTGTAATAACACACCTCCTAATCCAATTCCACTAGCATCACATTCAAGCTCAAAAGTCTTATTAAAATCAGGAAGTTGGAGTAAGGAGCATGTGTCAACTTAGCTTTCAATACCGTGAAGGCTTCTTCACGTGCGGTACCCCAAACAAAAGGCACATCCTTCTTTGTAAGCTCGTTGAGAGGTGCAGCAATGGTGCTGAAATCTCTCACAAAGCGCCTATAGAAACCAGCAAGGCCAAGGAAACTCCTCACTTGTGTGACCGTTTTGGGCTGCGGCCAACTCTCAATAGCTTCAATCTTGGCTTTATCAACTTCAATTCCACGTGGAGTAACAACATAGCCAAGAAAAGATACTCGATCGGTGCAAAAGGTGCACTTCCCAAGGTTAGCAAACAAGCGTGCATCACGTAGAGCATTAAAAACAACACGTAAATGATAGGCGAGGTGTCCCGATCTTTCGATGAGATGATAACTATCGATTTGGTGGAGCGACTTTGACGATCCGACTACAAATGTGCCTGACGTTGCGCCTTAGCAATCGCTAAACCAACTGCGAGAGGTTATTGACCACGCGGAGCACAATCAACGACCACGAAGGTCTATTCCTGCAAGCAATCGAAGAACAAGCAAGAATATGATAAAAGCAATCTGAATATTGCGAGTATGTATGAAGTATTGATAAAGATGGGGATCCGTAAGCGGTCTTGGTTTGGTCGTTGGACACAAGCGAAGTACGAAGTTGCAATGGCTAACTTTTAACTAAACAAATCCCAAGGAAAAAGCTACTAGATGGATCTACTTATATAGGAGCAAGGGGTGGCGGCCAAGGAGGTGGGAGAAGCGTCCCAAGGCAGCCTAAAACTAACCCTAGGTCGTACAAGGCTCATGGGCCCAAGTGGAGGTGGCGTAACACCTTTGGACTTATAGTTTGACTCGGATTCTGCTGCGGCGTCAGTTGTTTCGTCCATAACTCAACGCTCGGACGGATTTTAAGGTGATTCAATTGTGCTGGAAAGAGCATGAAATCTACTTTCCAACAAAAAAATTCACCCAATTCGAGTCCGTATGAAAGCGTTGTTGGCGTTTTGAGTCGGTATATCTGTGCAGTCGAATCTGAATCGAGCGTGAGAGACTTGGACTTCTCTTGGCCCAAAAGTGGCGTGAGAAGACTTTTTGAACAGCACCTAAACTTCTCCTTTTCCTTATCTTCATATGTGGATTGTACAAATGTCCCATACACCTGCAATTAGACAAAACACAAAAGTATGTGAAGTATTTTTGTTACGGATAACATAAATATATTATTGAATAGTTTGCACTAGAAATCACACGACAAATATGCATGTATGCAATATTTTTGGTCTTATCCAACGTAGTCATGTCCTCATCATCCTCCCCTTCTTGAAAACAAAGCCGTCCTCGGCGTTGCTTAATCTGAAATATGGCTAACAAAAGAGACAAGGTGTACATGTTGTATATGTATCGTCATCCATTTTACTTCCCTTGATTTTTGCATATATGACACATGAATAGATGAGTAACTTGCATAGTTCATAAAATCTAAAGCCAACAAATTAGCACAAGAACTAGAAGGCATGAAAATATTGCAACTCAGTTTGCACATATAAGTGAAGCTCTTATTTATTTCAAAAGATTGACAATGTTCATCATTAAACCATCCCAACATTGGTGAATAAACCTTATTTGAATCAAATTTACATGCTACAACATGCTTAGATAAGCAAACATGCAATGAGTCATTCGACACAGAATCATCACCAAGATTAGAGGTCATATCAAAACGACTAAACATTGATTCTTTTGCATCAACAGTTAATTCAATGGGTGCACTAAAAATTGTTGGTATTTCAGTTGTTTGATCACATGGCGCATTCATGGCGATATCAAGATTCTCTAAAATAGGTGTTGTGCTCAAATCACGAGGTAACTCAACACATGATGCATTCAAGTTAACTAGGGATGCATCATTCTCATGTGAAGTTATATCATCAATACCTTCTTTGTTACCTTATCGCAAAAGCGTAGCTGATGTAGGTACACACTTAGACAATGCACCATACTCTTGAGATGATGTCGCTCACAATCCGAGGTGGGGCTTCTCTAGTAGGTGCAACGGTGGAGGAACCAACCGGCGGTGGTGAGCATGAACTGGAATAGTAGTTGTTGTAGTCACACAATGCATCCTCCATAGCTTGTCTCTCAAAGGTACAAGCACGAACATACATACCGGTAATGCAACGAGGAATATCTGAAATCTTGCACTGAATATCATGGTTCAAACCACCAAAAATCTATTCATTGTATCATCCTCAGATTCTTCTATGTCACAATGATGCATATAAGATTTGAACTCATGGTAGTAAGTATGAGCAAAGATGTTATTGCCTTGTTTAAATTGTTCAAATTTGTGAAGCAATTCATGGCGATAGTAAGGAGGAAACACTGTTTTCTCATTACATCTTTCAAATCTTTCAAGTTGTGGGTTGGTTATCAATGTTTTTCTTACAATGCACACTCCACCAAGCGAAGCAAAACCAGTAAATGCTCTAGTGGCAGCTCGTACTCGCTCAAGTTCGGAAAAAACATGTTGACTAAAAACTTGTTCTACTTCAAGCTCCCAAGCTAGATAAATAGCAGGATTAAATCTACCCTCAAATGACGGTAAAAAGCTAACTGGCCATGTGCTTGTGTGTGTTGTCCCAAGCTGATAGAGGCGGAGGTGTCCGTCTTTCGATGAGATGGTGGATTTCGCTTTGGTGGAAGTCGACTTTGACGATCCGACTACTGCGCGCGAGGGCGTCAGCGCATAGCAATCGCTAAACCAACTCCGAGAGGTTATTGACCACGCCGAACACGATCAACTGACCACGAGGTCTATTTCCTGCGAGCAAGCGAAGAACAAGCAAGAAACTGAGATTGCAATCTGGATATTGCGAATATAAGATGAAAGCTTTATTGATCAAGGTGGGGTTACTGTGGCGCCTTTGTGCAGTCGTTGAACACAAGCGAAATGCTGTGAAGTTGCAGCTATGGTGAACTTTTGATCTAAACAAAACCCAAAGTCTAAGCGGTGCCCTAAGGGCTGTATATATGGAGGAAGAGGGGAGAATTTCGTGGCCCTTGGTGGAGGGTCGAAACTAACCCTATCTCTTGTTTCCCACACATACGGACTCTAAAAATAGCCTATACTAATGTATTTCGAAATTACATGGGCCTGGCCCAATAATAAGGTGACGCAGCACCTAGAATAGCCTCTGGACGAAATTTATGAAGTGGCATCTTGTATATTTCGTCCAAGGCTTCATGCACTCATTATGGTGGCTTCAAAGTCTGAAATCATCACTTGTAACTCCATTCTTGTCCCCTTGCATGCCATCATCTCCATGCTTGTTCTTGCTCCAATGTTCATCCTTCTCCAAGCTAGGCCCTTCATTTGTAAGCAAAACAAATGTATCCAATTTAAGCGACATCATATTCTCATGAACATTAGAATCATTACCAAGAAAGCGAAAGTACACAGTAATTTAGTTGGCGTCTTGTGAGCTCTAGTAATTGGTCCAGTATGTATAGCAGCAGGGGTTGTGGGTGTAACAATGGTATTGATGTCCTCATCATCCTCCCCTTGTTGAAATGAAGTCGTCCTCGACGAAAGTTCATCTTCCTCACCCAAATATGGCTTCAAATCTGCAATGTTAAAAGTGGGACTAACCCCAAAATCTGCAGGCAGCTCAAGTTTATATGCATTATCATTTACTTTCTCCAACACCTTAAAGGGACCAGCAGCACGTGGCATTAGCTTTGATTTGCGCAAATCAGAAATCTATCCTTACATAAATGTAACCAAACAAGATCTCGGTGCAAACACAACATGTTTTCTACCCTTATCTCCAGCAAGTTTATATTTAGCATTCATCGCTCAATGTTTTCCTTAGTTAACTCATGCATTTTTAAAATCAATTCAGCACGTTCTTTAGCATCAAAATTAACCTTTTTAGAAGATGGAAGAGGCAACAAATCAATAGGTGCACGAGGTAGGAAACCATACACAACTTCAAAAGGGCACATCTTAGTAGTAGAATGCAATGAGCGATTATAAGCAAATTCAATATGAGGCAAGCATTCCTCCCACATTTTCTTATTTTCTTTAGAACAGCCCTAAGCATAGTAGACAATGTTCTATTGACTACTTGGTTTGTCCATCGGTTTGGGGTGACAAGTAGTACTAAAAAGCAGTTTAGTCCCCAACTTAGCCCATAAACATCTCCAAAAGTGGCTAAGATATTTAGTATCACGATCTGAAACAATAGTATTTGGCACACCATGCAAGCGAATAATTTCACGAAAGAACAAATCAGCAACATTGACAGCATCATCGCTTTTATGACATGGTATGAAGTGTGCCATTTTGAGAATCTATCCACGACAACAAATATGCTATCCTCCCTTCTTTGTTCTAGGTAAACCTAAAACAAAGTCCATCGATATATCCTCCCAAGGAACACTAGAGTACAGAGCAAAGGCATATATAAACCATGAGGATTGAGTCGTGACTTAGCTTTTTGACATGTAGTGCAGCGAGCAATAAAAGCGCTCAACATCCGTCTCATCTTTGGCCAAAAGAAATGTGTAGCAAGTCGTCCTCCGTCTTCTTCACGCCAAAGTGTCCCATTAGTCCTCCTCCATCGCCTCCTGCAACAACAAAAGACGAACGGAGCTAGCTGGAATGCATAGCTTGTTAGCACGGAACACAAATCCATCATTAACGACAAACTTGTTCCATGTTCTTCCTTCTTTACAATTCTGCAATACATCTTTAAAATCAGCATCATGCACATATTGATCTTTGATGGTCTCCAAACCAAATATTTTGAAGTCAAGTTGTGAAAGCATAGTATAGCGACGAGACAATGCATCGATAATAACATTTTCTTTACCCTTCTTGTGTTTAATGACATAAGGAAAGTCTCAATGAATTCAACCCATTTAGCATGTCTACGATTCAGTTTAGCTTGACTTTTAATATGTTTCAAAGATTCATGATCAGAATGTATAACAAATTCTTTGGGCCATAAATAATGTTGCCATGTTTCTAAAGTCGAACAAGAGCATATAATTCTTTATCATAAGTAGAGTAATTCAGACTAGGCCCACTCAATTTTTGAGAAAAGTATGCAACAGGTTTGCCATCTTGTAATAACACACCTCTAATCCAATTCCACTAGCATCACATTCAAGCTCAAAAGTCTTATTAAAATCAGGAAGTTGGAGTAAAGGGCATGTGTCAACTTAGCTTTCAATACCGTGAAGGCTTCTTCTGTGCGGTACCCCAAACAAAAGGCACATCCTTCTTTGTAAGCTCGTTGAGAGGTGCAGCAATGGTGCTGAAATTTCTCAAAACGCCTATAGAAACCAGCGAGGCCAAGGAAACTCCTCACTTGTGTGACCGTTTTGGGCTGCGGCCAACTCTCAATAGCTTCAATCTTGGCTTTATCAACTTCAATTCCTGTGGAGTAACAACATAGCCAAGAAAAGATACTCGGTCGGTGCAAAAGGTGCACTTCCCAAGGTTACCAAACAAGCGTGCATCACGTAGAGCATTAAAAACAACACGTAAATGTTCCAAATGTTCTTCCAAAGATTTGCTATAAATCAGTATATCATCAAAATAGACTACCACAAATCGTCCAATGAAAGCACGTAAAACTTCGTTCATTAATCTCATGAAAGTACTAGGTGCATTAGTTAACCCAAAAGGCATGACTAACCACTCATATAATCCAAACTTAGTTTTAAATGCTGTTTTCCATTCATCTCCCAATTTCATACGAATTTGATGGTATCCACTCATAAATCAAATTTGGAGAATATTGTAGAACCACTCAATTCATCAAGCATATCATCTAGCCTAGGAATAGGGTGGCGATAACGAATAGTAATATTATTGATGCCTCTACAATCAACACACATCGTGACGTACCATCCTTTTTCGGCACTAGAATAATAGGAACAGCACAAGGACTAAGGGATTCGCGTATATAACCTTTGTCGAGCAGCTCCTGTACTTGACGCATAATCTCCTTCGTCTCCTCTGGATTGATGCGGTATGGTGCGGTTGGGTAATGATGCACGGGAATTAAGTCAATTTGATGCTCAATCCCTCGAATAGGTGGTAATCCGGTGGCACGTCTTGTGGAAAGCGTCGGCGAACTCTGCAAAATGTTAGTGACAGCGGGGGCAAAGAGGAAAACACGTCCTCGAATGAAAATAATGCCTCTTTGCACACAAAAGCATAGCAAATAGATTTGCTAAAATCTAGCTCATCAATATCAGATTTGGTGGCAAGTAAACATGCACTTTTCAATTTAATTTCAGAAGCAACAGTAGATGGTTTATTAATAGGCTTCATGTGTTGCTCAAATTCTTTTGCCACAATCTGATTTTCACTCGTATTTTTCTCTGTTTTGCTTTATTAGCTCTATTAATATCATCTTTCAAAATGGACTCAAGAGTCATAGGAAGCAAAGTAATATTTTTATCCTTATGAATAAGAGTATCTGATTGTTTCTACCATGGTGTACAGAATTTTATCAAATTGCCATGGTCTACCAAGTAACAAGGAACATGCTTGCATAGGTACCACATCACAATCAACATAATCAGCATATGTAGAGATACTAAAATGCACACGAACATGCGTGTTACCTTCACCTTGCCGCTGTTGTTGAACCATTGGATGTAGTAAGGATGTGGATGTGGTCTTGTGGTGAGAGATAGCTTCTCCACCATCTCCATGCTAGCCAAGTTGTTGCAGCTCCCTCCATCTATGATGGCCTTGAATAGAACGTTCCTTCACAACTCCCTTTGTATGGAACAAATTATGCCTCTGATTTTGCTCAACTTGTGTAACCTGCACACTCAAAACACGTTGAGCAACTAAACATTCATACCTGTCAGCATCTTCAGCAGCCATGTATTGTGTCTCATGATCAGAATCATCTCCACCGTGTTCCTCATGTGATAGAGGCGGGGTGTCCCGATCTGGTGAGATGAGATGATAACTATCGATTTGGTGGAGACGACTTTGACGATCCGACTACAAACGTGCACGACGTTGCGCCTTAGCAATCGCTAAACCAACTCCGAGAGGTTATTGACCACGCCGGAGCACAATCAACCTGACCACGAAGGTCTATTCCTGCAAGCAATCGAAGAACAAGCAAGAATATGATAAAACCAATCTGAGTATTGCGAATATGTATGAAGTATTGATAAAGGTGGGGATCCGTAAGCGGTCTTGGTCTGGTCGTTGGACACAAACGAAATACACGAAGTTGCAATGGCTAACTTTTAACTAAACAAATCCCAAGGGAAAAGCTACTAGATGGATCTACTTATATAGGAGCAAGGGGTGGCGGCCAAAGAGGTGGGAGAACGTCCCAAGGCAGCCTAAAACCAACCCTAGGTCGTACAAGGCCAATGGGCCCAAGTGGAGGTGACGTAACACCTTTGGACTTGTAGTTTAACTCGGATTCCGGACGTATTTTAAGGTGATTCCAACTGTGTTGGAAAGAGCATAAAATCTACATTCCAACAAAAAAAGAATCACCCAATTCGGAGTCCGTATGAAAAAGTTGTTGACGTTTTGAGTCAGGTATGTCTGTGCAGTCCGAATCTGAATCCAGAACGTGAGAGACTTGGACTCTATCTTCTCTTGGCCCAAAAGTGACGTGAGAAGACTTTTGAACAACACCTAAACTTCTCCTTTTCCCTTATCTTCATATGTGAATTGTACAAATGTCCCATACACCTGCAATTAGACAAAACACAAAAGTATGTGAAGTATTTTTGTTCGGATAACATAAATATATTATTGAATAGTTTGCACTAGAAATCACGACAAATATGCATGTATGCAATATTTTGGTCTTATCCAAGGTAGTCATGTCCTCATCATCCTCCCTTCTTGAAAACAAAGCCGTCCTCGGCGTTGCTTAATCTGAAATGTGGCTAACAAAAGAGACAAGGTGTACATGTTGTATATGTATCGTCATCCATTTTACTTCCCTTGATTTTTGCATATATGACACATGAATAGATGAGTAACTTGCATAGTTCATAAAATCTAAAGCCAACAAATTAGCACAAGAACTAGAAGGCATGAAAATATTGCAACTCAGTTTGCACATATAAGTGAAGCTCTTATTTATTTCAAAAGTTTGACAATGTTCATCATTAAACCATCCCAACATTGTTGAATAAGCTTTATTTGAATCAAATTTACATGCTACAACATGCTTAGATAAGCAAACATGCAATGAGTCATTCGACACAAAATCATCACCAAGATTAGAGGTCATATCAAAATGATTAAACATTGATTCTTTTGCATCAACACTTAATTCAATGGGTGCACTCAAAATTGTTGGTATTTCAGTTGTTTGATCACATGACGCATTCATGATAGTTTCAAGATTCTCTAAAATAGGTGATGTGCTCAAATCACTAGGTAACTCAACACATGATGCATTCAAGTTAACTACGGATGCATCATTCTCATGTAAAGTTATATCATCAATACATTTACTGTTACCTTGTCGCAAAGACGTAGCTGATGTAGGTACAGACGTAGACAATGCACCATGCTCTTGAGATGATGCTGCGCTCACAATCCGAGGTGGGGATGCTCTAGTAGGTGCAACGGTGGAGGAACCAACCGGCGGTGGTGAGCATGAACTGGAATAGTAGTTGTTGTGGTCACCCAATGCATCCTCCTGTATCTGTCTCTCAAAGGTACAAGCACGAACATAGATACCAGTAATGCAACGAGGAATATCTGAAATCTTTCACGAATATCATGGTTCAAACCACCAAAAATCTATTCATTGTATCATCCTTAGATTCTTCTATGTCACAATGATGCATATAAGATTTGAACTCTTTGTAGTAAGCATGAACAGTGTTGTTGCCTTGTTTAAATTGTTCAAATTTGCGAAGCAATTCACGACGATAGTAAGGAGGAAAAAATGTTGTCTCATTACATCTTTCAAATCTTTCCAAGTTGTGGGTTGGTTATCAATATTTTTCTTACAATGCACACTCCACCAAACTGAAGCAAAACCAGTAAATGCTCTAGTGGCAGCTCGTACTCGCTCAAGTTCAGAAAAGTCATGGTTACTAAAACTTGTTCTACTTCAAACTCCCAAGCTAGATAAATAGCAGGATTAAATCTACCCTCAAATGGCGGTAAAGAGATAACCTGACCATGTGGTTGTGTGTGTTGTCCCAACTCTCGTGATGGTGAAGATGTGTCCATCGTCCAAGAACTTCTATCTCGAACCTGTCATGATTAGTAGAAACAAGAAACAAAATTCAGAATAATGTTCCTATGAACTACTAGGATGTGGTTGTAAAGTGCTCACATAAAGCAAATATCAATATCTTACAAGTTCTTACCATGCGGCGGTGGTGACAGGCAACCAGCGATGTCAAATAACTCGAAGATTGTGTAAAGCGATTGCCGGGGAGCGTCGTATACGGTGTAGAAATATGTGGAGCTGGGTTGGCTATATATGGTAGCAAAAGATTAGCAATAATCAATTCAAAGATGCAATGTTGAATAAGCGCTCAACGACAGTCTTGTGCTGGTCCTAGGCTAGACCGGACTAGAGACGCGAGCCTAGAACACTAATGAGGTCACGGCGTAGCACAACTAGCATCAATGAAGGATACTAAGTAGCTCTTGACAGCAAGATATAAGTGAAGATCACAACGGTAGTGAAGATAATGTTGAGAAAACAACTACCAAGCAGGACATACAACAACTCTCTCTCCAACTTTCCTCTTGAAAAGTTTGAGCCAATTTTCTGATAATTTTTTTCAAAGAATGCTACTAACTCAAGCTTTCCAATGCAAAAAGAATCACTCAATTCCGAACTGATATGAGGAGTCAAAGAATTCTAAAACTGGTCTGAAAAATTCGAACAAGCTGTGTTCACGAACTTCAGAGGGCAAAAAGACCTATTTAGAAGCCGATTTTGAGGTGTCAAATAATGAACTAGCTTCTGCAACTATTTAGATGCGGCTCGTCGCTAGCTTCAATTTGAGTACTCACGGAGCCAAAACGGACTTCGTATGAGGAAGATACACCTGTTTTACTGAACAGTGCGCAAAACAGATTCTAATCCGAATTCAGGTACGAGATTGATTCTAGATAGATCCGATTTTTTTTCTTCTCTCTTTTTTTCGTCACACTTTTTTTTTCTCTCTCTTTTTCTTTTTTTTTTCCTTTTTTTTTCTTTTTTTTTCTCTCTTTTTTTTCTCCCTCTTTCCAAGACAAACTAGATAAGATGCAGATTGGATCAGGCGAAGATGTGAATGACCTCAACTATGATTATGACAATGAACAGCGCATAGCACATGGTGGAAATTAATAGATGGGATGGTGGACAGCGGAAGGGATAATGATGCAGCGGCGGCGTGACTAATGTGAACAGAACTCGAAACTCAAAAGGAGCTAGACACTAAGACCAGCAACTGACACGACGATGCAACCGATAATTCAATTATGCAAGCAACGAATAGAAAATTGCAAAGGCTCAGACCGGCTTGGATAAAGGATGAACAGATCTAACTTTTTTTTGTGGCTTTTTCATGGACTATAGGTATGAATGACAGATCACGATCTAAACTATGAAAAACTGTAAAATCTCACGAGCAACCTGAAAACTGATACCACTTGATAGGCGGGGTGTCCCGATCTTTCGATGAGATGATAACTATCGATTTGGTGGAGCGACTTTGACGATCCGACTACAAGCGTGCCTGACGTTGCGCCTTAGCAATCGCTAAACCAACTCCGAGAGGTTATTGACCACGCGGAGCACAATCAACGACCACGAAGGTCTATTCCTGCAAGCAATCGAAGAACGAGCAAGAATATGATAAAACCAATCTGAGTATTGCGAATATGTATGAAGTATTGATAAAGGTGGGGATCCGTGGCGGTCTTGGTGCAGTCGTTGGACACAAGCGAAATACGAAGTTGCAATGGCTAACTTTTAACTAAACAAATCCCAAGGGAAAAGCTACTAGATGGATCTACTTATATAGGAGCAAGGGGTGGCGGCCAAAGAGGTGGGAGAACGTCCCAAGGCAGCCTAAAACCAACCCTAAGTCGTACAAGGCCAATGGGCCCAAGTGGAGGTGACGTAACACATTTGGACTTGTAGTTTGACTCAGATTCTGGTGCAGCGTCAGATTGTTTCGTCTATAACTCAACGCTCCGGACGTATTTTAATGTGATTTCAACTGTGTTGGAAAGAGCATAAAATCTACTTTCCAACAAAAAATGAATCACCCAATTCGGAGTCCTTATGAAAAAGTTGTTGACGTTTTGAGTCAGGTATGTCTGTGCAGTCCGAATCTGAATCCAGAACGTGAGAGACTTGGACTCTATCTTCTCTTGGCCCAAAAGTGACGTGAGAAGACTTTTTGAACAGCACCTAAACTTCTCCTTTTCCCTTATCTTCATATGTGAATTGTACAAATGTCCCATACACCTGCAATTAGACAAAACACAAAAGTATGTGAAGTATTTTTGTTACGGATAACATAAATATATTATTGAATAGTTTGCACTAGAAATCACACGACAAATATGCATGTATGCAATATTTTGGTCTTATCCAAGGTAGTCATGTCCTCATCATCATGTGTAATAAGAGCCAAAGTCTCCTCATCATAGTCACTAAGCGGACTCATACCCACCATCCTCGGTAGTAATCATCACACGCTGAGATTTGCATTCTCTCATAAAATGTCCTCTTCCCTTACAGCGATGACAAATAATATCACTTATGTGCCTGTTGACGCCATGGAAGAAGAAGAGCTCTGTGCAGGCCCGGCAGGTGTGCTCTTGGCAGATAGTGGTGGTTGTGCTGCTTTCTTGTATCACGGTTGGAGGTGGCTTTTGAAGGAGGTGATGGTGCGGTGGAAGTAGATGATGCACGTGGTGTCCACGATGAAGGTCGACCTGCAGAAAAGTTAGTGCGGCGCCAATGCTGTCGATCCTGCACTTCACGTTCAGCTTTACAAGCAAGATGGAATAAGCGAGTGATATTATTATAATCCTTATAGTCTAGAATGGTCTGAATCTCTCTATTTAATCCACCCGGAAAGCGTGCAAGCATAGCTTCATTCTCCTCAACAATACCACATCTAATCAAGCCAGTTTGTAATTCTGATAATATTCTTCTACAGAATTTTTCCTTGTCTTAAGCGCTGCAATTTTGAAGTAATTCACGTTGATAATATGGTGGAACCCAACGAGTACGCATAGCAGTTTTCAAAGCAGCCCAAGTAGCTGGAACAGGATATAATCTACAATGTTGAGACCACCAAACACATGCAAAGCTAGTGAAAGCACAAAAGCAGCGAGGAACACGTCTCTCCTCGGGATATTGTAAACATGTAAATCGTTGTTCAGTTTCTAACTCCCAAGTAAGATATATATCAGGAACATATCTACCCTCAAATGGTGGAATATTCAATTTCAATTTAGGGAGATGGTCATGATCTCGTACTGAGGGGAGCCCTAACATTGCCATTATTTGCATGTGGGCGACCTGGTGGTTGTGGTGCTGGTGGTTGCACGTAGTTCGATGTTGATCAACCTCATCCTCGTAATCTTCCACATAATCATCCTCGTCGGTACCAGCAGCAGCGATGGCGAGGAGCCAAAGAAGCACCAACAGCGATGGCAAGCGGCACCAGAATTTTGTCTGGCTCAATAGGAACACGCTGAGCTCGTCCATACTGATTCGGAAGGGGCGTAGTTGTTGTCGTTCTTGAGAGGTGCGATAGGTGCAGCCGGCGGTGGTTGTGGAAAAGCAGCGAGCAATTCATCAAACTTGCTATCAAGCTTTGTTTCAACGTCTTCTCAATGCCATCTATCTTCTCCATGGCCTCGTCAAATCTGTTTACCACATCTTGCACCTGTCCAATCATCATTTGCTGAAACTTATCATGTAGCTGTTTGTTTGTCGAGTTCTCCCAATCAGTCTCATCGGCTGTGTTCCTGCCATGGTTAGCAGCAATAGAAACACACAAGAATATGATCCTCACAGACTACTAGGAAGTGGTGGTGGTGGTGTGGTGGACAGTCACAAATCCGTGAAGCAAATCTCAAATTCTTACCAGTTCTTACCCAGCAGCGGTGGTGATCGGCAACCGTTGTAGTCAAAACTCTCAAAGCTTGGCTATAGCGATTACCGGGAGAATCAAGCATGCACGTAGATGTATGTGGAGCTGGGAAGGCTTATAATATGGTAGCAAAAAGGGTCAGCAATAATCAAATCAGAGATGCAAAGTTGAATAAGCGCTCAACAGCAGTCTTGTGCTGGTCCTAGGCTAGACCGTGCTAGAGACGCGAGCCTAGAACACTAACAAAATCACGGCGCTGCACGTAAACAAAGGAAAAGCACACTCTTAATTTTTTTTTCGCCCTTTTTTTTTTGGAAACCAACCTCTTCTACGGACGGCAAAAGATTGCTGGAATCCGAAACCTACTCAGACAAGGAAACACGAATCGGAAATTAGATGGATCCCGAAAACAAATCTAATATGCAAGGAACTCGGATTGGTGGTGGATATATGGTGGTGGTATATGGCAACGGTGGTGGTATATGGCAGCGGTGGTGGTATATGGATACGGATTGAGCGGTGGCGGATAAGCGGTGGTGGTAGATGGCGAGGCGATGATGATGGTGCGGCGGCGGCGTGACAACTTATGACCGAACTCGAAACTCTAAAGACTAGACTCTAAGACCAGCAACTAGACACGGCGATGCAACCGCAAATTCAACAACGCAAATCTGAGAAAAAGATTATGCAAAGGCTCAGATTGGTTTGGATATGATGACCTAACCCTAATTTTTTTGGCTTTTTCGTGGACTGTAGGTATGAAGAACAGACTCGATCTAAACTACGGCTGTAAAATCTCACCGAGCAACACGGAAATCTGATACCACTTGATAGAGGCAAAGGTGTCCGTCTTTCGATGAGATGGTGGATTTCGCTTTGGTGGAAGTCGACTTTGACGATCCGACTACTGACGCGTGCGAGGGCGTCGCATATAGCAATCGCTAAACCAACTCCGAGAGGTTATTGACCCGCCGAACACGATCAACGACCACGAGGGTCTATTTCCTGCGAGCAAGCGAAGAACAAGCAAGAAACTGAGATTGCAATCTGGATATTGCGAATATAAGATAAAAGCTTTATTGATCAAGGTGGGGTTACTGTGGCGCCTTTGTGCAGTCGTTGAACACAAGCGAAATGCGAAGTTGCAGCTATGGCGAACTTTTGATCTAAACAAAACCCAAAGTCTAAGCGGTGCCCTAAGGGCTGTATATATGGAGGAAGAGGGGAGAATTTCGTGGCCCTTGGTGGAGGGTCGAAACTAACCCTATCTCTTGTTTCCCCACACATACGGACTCTAAAATAGCCTATACTAATGTATTTCGAAATTACATGGGCCTGGCCAATAATAAGGTGTGCGAGCACCTAGAATAGCCTCTGGACAAAATTTATGAAGTGGCATCTTGTATATTTCGTCCAAGGCTTCATGCACTCATTATGGTGGCTTCAAAGTCCTGAAATCATCACTTGTAACTCCATTCTTGTCCCCCTTAGCATGCCATCATCTCCATGCTTGTTCTTGCTCCAATGTTCATCCTTCTCCAAGCTAGGCCCTTCATTTGTAAGCAAAACAAATGTATCCAATTTAGGTAGTATCATATTCTCATGAACATTAGAATCATTACCAAGAAAGCGAAAGTACACAGTAATTTAGTTGGCGTCTTGTGAGCTCTAGTAATTGGTCTAGTATGTATTGCAGCAGGGGCTGTGGGTGTAACAATGGTATTGATGTCCTCATCATAGCCAATCTCCAATGTCGCTCCTCCGTTCACGTGATGTATCATGTAGACAACAAGAAGGAAGCAACAATGAAAGAGTGACCCATCCAATATGCATATTTGAGGATTGCTCAAAGAGAAGGAGTTCACCTTTATGAGAATGTCGAAAATGTTGGTGTCGCACATCATGTATGCGTTCACATAACCAATATGTCGCATAACGGCATCGCCTTGTGAAATCTCCAAAATGAAAGAACATGACAAACACTCGGAAAAACAAATGAGGTTAGCGGAAATGCAAAACCTATCATTTGTGTGGTAAGATACCGAACAAGTGTATGCATCATGCTCATCATAAGAAAGTACAAGGGAGCATTTCATAGTGGGGAGGCATATGATGCAAGAACAACCAAATACAATAGGCTCAATCAAACAAGCATGCTTCACAAGTAAAATATCCAAGTCTCCAGGATCAATAAGCATAGGAAGTTGGCACTCGATAGGTGATATGAGAGATGCAAGTAATGGAGACAATAGACAATGATCGATGTAAATCATGTGAGAGGCATGAGCATAGGTGCTATCAACACAAGAAAGCAAGTAGTGGAGCATGGGTGATGCAACATGGCTAGCTATCATAGTGATCAAGTCAAGCATGCTAGTAGTGCGAAGATGCAACATACTAGAAGGAATCATGGCATGCATGTCATTGGTGCAAATAGTGTGCATGAATAATTCACATGACATATGACAAGCATGAAAGCAAGATATGAGTAAAATAGCATGAGGCACATGATAAACATGGCAAAAGCAACAAGAATCTCCACCAAGCATGCAAATACACATAGAAGTAGCATAATTGTGAATCATGGGTAAATGCAAGCAAGGGTCACAATTGCATGGTAAAGGCATAGAAGCAAGCATAGCATGCAAAGTGAACACGGTAATATGAGCATAATGTGAGAAATGGTAAATGGCCCATAGCCGTGTGAGAGCCAAGTAGATGAGTTGCGCGTAGTCCTTGCGCGAAGGGAATGGTGGTAAGGATAGTCCATGGGATCCCAAATCATCATTGCTCTCAAGAGCTCGTTTCGTCAACTCTTGGGATTGAGAGGTCGACGAGTATACATGAGTACCTATACAAAACAAAGGCAAAGGGAAAATTGTGTGTGCGTGGTAGATGTACACATCATCCATCATGATGCGCACGTGCATGTGTTTGTTAGCACAAAATAGCCAATGCTCAAATAAATGAGATGCGTGATATAGAAACATGTCATCCATCATGATAGGTTTGTTATTATGTATGGCATAATGGAGACTCAAAGGATGTAATGCATCATGAGAAATAGTGAGAGCATTGTTATTCATGGGATGCATAAGGTGCACGCAATCATGGGAATCATGCAAAGTATGAAATGCATCAAGATCGCCTAATATGTATGAGGAAACTATGGGGGTCTCCTCATGAGCAAGAGTAGTAACATGCGGAGAATATTGACAACATCCAAAACAATGCATATTTGGAACATTGTGATCATGGCATGACATATTGGATGAATTGCGCAAATCATGTAAAGGAAGCATGGCAATATCATCACATGAAAAACAAAAGCCAATGACCATCATCTCGTCATCTATGCCATAAGTGCAAATGGGATTGATTTTAATGGGGCATGCATAGTTACTATGTTGAGATTGAAATGAGGCAATATGGGAGATCTCACTCATAGCATATGACAAGTTCAATGGATTGTCAAACATGAAGTGACCAATAGAATTTTCACATGATATCCTATGAAGCATAGCATCACAACTAGGCAACTCAACATGCTCATCATCATATTCATCATAAATGTGTAAGTCAAGGCATGAAGAAGTTTCACTAGCATGAAGCATGGCAATAGGAGGGTCAACATCATGGGAGCAATCATTATCAAGAGAGTCCACTAGTGGGACAAGAGAAGCACCATCACCTATGTTACCTTTGGAGCGTCGCTCATGTGTTGTAGGTGAGGTGTTGAAGATAAATCTCGTTGTCATCTTCATCTTGATGGAACCATGTGGGGGGTGCATCATCGTCCATCATGGCCATCGTCGTATCCATAGGAGGTATGGACTCATCAATGGTAGGCGTGTCATCATGTAGGAGACCTAGCACCATAGAAGAAAACACACTAGGAGTAGAGGTTAAGTCGTTAGAAATCATGGTGGCCTCACATGCCGTGTCAACTACCTCACTCACTAAGTGTAGTGGCTCACTCACTCCCTCAAAGATGCTCTCACTCATATGGTTGGTGGGGTCACTCAAGTGGCGCTCAACCTCATATAGGATGTGTGGCATGCTCTCATGTGTGGGGCTAGTGGTGGTCACACTCATCCTCTCAAAGGAAATGCTCTCAATGTCACATATGGTGGAGTCACTCATGTCTCTCATGTGGTGGTGGCTCTCCTCACATGGCACTTGGAGCATCTCGACATATGTGGGTGTCGGAGGGATGTAGGTGCAAATGTCTCCATGCTCAACTCCTATCGCTGTGGTCGAAGGGGATGGCCCTTGCTCGACCTTCTTGTCGCCGTCTTGGTGTAGGAGGCCCATATGATACGGTACCTCATAGCTCGTCTCCATGACCGAAGGGAGTTTCCCATGCTCGGCCATCTTCCTTGGGGGGCTTCCGAAGATGGAAGTGTCACCCTCTCTCGTAGGTAGTCGCCTTGGACTTGATGAAGTCGATGTAGGCGTACTCGTGGGAAGTAGGCGAAGATGCCGTACGTCCAAAGGCGAAGATGCTGATGAGGACATGACTACCTTGGATAAGACCAAAAATATTGCATACATGCATATTTGTCAGGTGATTTCTACTGCAAACTATTCAATAATATATTTATGTTATCCAGAACAAAAATACTTCACATACTTTTGTGTTTTGTCTAATTGCAGGTGTATGGGACATTTGTACAATCCACATATAAAGATAAGGGAAAAGGAGAAGTTTAGGTGCTGTTCACAATGTCTTCTCACGACACTTTTGGGCCAAGAGAAGATAGAGTCCAAGTCTCTCACGTTCTGGATTCAGATTCAGACTGCACAGACATACCTGACTCAAAACGTCAACAACTTTTTCATACGGACTCCGAATTGGGTGATTTGTTTTTTGTTGAAAAGTAGATTTCATGCTCTTTCCAGCACAGTTGGAATCACCTTAAAAGCCGTCCGGAGCGTTGAGTTGTGGACGAAACAATCTGACGCTGCACCAGAATCCGAGTCAAACTACAAGTCCAAAGGTGTTACGTCACCTCCACTTGGGCCCATTGGCCTTGTACGACTTAGGGTTAGTTTTAGGCTGCCTTGGGACGTTCTCCCACCTCCTTGGCCGTCACCCCTTGCTCCTATATAAGTAGAATCATCTAGTAGCTTTTTGCTTGGGATTTGTTTAGTTAAAGTTAGCCATTGCAACCGTGTGCCGTTTGTGTCCAACGACCAGACCCAGACCGCTTACGGATCCCCACCTTTATCAATACTTCATACATACCGCAATATTCAGATTGCTTTTATCATATTCTTGCTTGTTCTTGATTGCTTGCAGGAATAGACCTTCGTGGTCAGGTTGATTGTGCTCCGGCGTGGTCAATAACCTCTCGGAGTTGGTTTAGCGATTGCTAAAGCGCAGCGTCGTGCTGCGTTTGTAGTCGGATCGTCAAAGTCATCTTCACCAAATCGATAGTTATCATCTCATCGAAGATCGGGACACCTCCGCCTCTATCAAGTGGTATCAGTTTTAGGTTGCTCGGTGAGATTTTACAGTTTTCATAGTTTAGATCGCATCTGTCATTCATACCTATAGTCCATGAAAAAGCCACAAAAAGTTAGATCTGTTCATCCTTTATCCAAGCCAGTCGAGCCTTTGCAATTTTCTATTGGTTGCTTGCATAGTTGAATTATCGGTTGCATCGTCGTGTGGGTTGCTGGTCTTAGTGTCTAGTTCCTTTAGAGTTTCGAGTTCTGTTCACATTAGTCACGCCGCGCTGCATCATTATCCTTCCACATCCACCATCCCATCTATTAATTTCCACCACGTGCTCTGCGCTGTTCATTGTCATAATCATAGTTGAGGTCATTCACATCCTCGCCTGATCCAATCTGCATCTTATCTAGTTTGTCTTGGAAAGAGGGAAAAAAAAGAGAGAAAAAAAAAAAAAAAAGAAAAGAAAAAAAAGAAAAAGAGAGAGAAGAAAAAGAAAAAAAGCGTGAGGAAAAAAAGAGAGAACAAAAAAATCGGATCTATCTAGAATCAATCTCGTACCTGAATTCGGATTAGAATCTGTTTTGCGCACAGTTCAGTAAAACAGGTGTATCTTCCACACACGAAGTCCGTTTTGGCTCCGTGAGTACTCAAATTGAAGCTAGCGACGAGGCGCATGTAAATAGTTTCAGAAGCTAGTTCAATATTTGACACCTCAAAATCGGCTTCTAAATAGGTCTTTTTGCCCTCCGAAGTTCGTGAACACAGCTTGTGCTAATTTTTCAGGCCAGTTTTAGAATTCTTTGACTCCTCATATCAACTCAGAATTGAGTGATTCTTTTTGCATTGGAAAGCTTGAGTTAGTAGCATTCTTTGCAAGAATTTATCAGAAAATTGGCTCAAACTTTTCAAGAGGAAAGTTGGAGAGAGAGTTGTTGTATGTCCTGCTTGGCAGTTGTTTTTCATCATTATCTTCACTGCCGTTGTGATCTTCACTTATATCTTGCTGTCAAGAGCTACTTAGTATCCTTCATTGATGCTAGTTGTGCTACGCCGTGACCTCATTAGTGTTCTAGGCTCGCGTCTCTAGTCGGTCTAGCCTAGGACCAGCACAGATACCGTCGTTGGCGTTATTCAACATTGCATCTTTGAATTGATTATTGCTAAATTTTTGCTACCATATATAGCCAACCCAGCTCCACATATTTCTACACCGTATATGACGTCGTGCCCCTGGCAATCGCTTTACACAATCTTCAGAGTTACGTGACACCGCTGGTTGCTGTCACCACCTGTCGCATGGTAAGAACTTGTAAGATATTGATATTTGCTTTCTTGTGAGCACTTTACAACCACATCCTAGTAGTTCATAGGAACATTATTCTCGAATTTTGTTTCTTGTTTCTACTAATCATGACAGGTTTAGGAGATAGAAGTTCTTGGACTGACGAACACATCTTCACCATCACGAGAGTTGGGACAACACACACAAGCACATGGCCAGGTTAGCTCTTTACCGTCATTTGAGGGTAGATTTAATCCTGCTATTTATCTAGCTTGGGAGCTTGAAGTAGAACAAGTTTTTAGTCAACATGTTTTTTCTGAACTTGAGCGAGTCTGAGCTGCCACTAGAGCATTTACTGGTTTTGCTTCTGTTTGGTGGAGTGTGCATTGTAAGAAAAACATTGATAACCAACCCACAAGTTGGAAAGATTTGAAAGATATAATGAGAAAACAATTTTCCTCCTTACTATAAATGAATTGCTTCATAAATTTGAACAATTTAAACAAGGCAATAACACTGTTCATGCTTACTACCAAGAGTTCAAATCTTATATACATCATTGTGACATAGAAGAATCTGAGGATGATACAATGAATAGATTTTTGGTGGTTTGAACCATGATATTCAGCAAGATTTCAGTATATTCCTCGTTGCATTACTGGTATGTATGTTAGTGCTTGTACCTTTGAGAGACAGATTCTGAGGAGGATGCATTGGGTGACTACAACAACTACAATTCCAGTTCATGCTCACCACCGCCGGTTGGTTCCTCCACCGCTGCACCTACTAGAGTAGCCCCACCTCGGGAGCGACATCATCTCAAGAGTATGGTGCATTGTCTCGTCTGTAACTACATCAGCTATGTCTTTGCGACAAGGTAACAGTAAAGGTATTGATGATATAACTTCACATGAGAATGATGCATCCCTAGTTAACTTGAATGCATCTTGTGTTGAGTTACCTGGTGATTTAAGCACATCACCTATTTTAGAGAATCTTGAAACTGTCATGAATGCGTCATGTGATCAAACAACTGAAATACCAACAATTTTGAGTGCACCCATTGAATTAACTGTTGATGCAAAAGAATCAATGTTTAATCATTTTGATATGACCTCTAATCTTGGTGATGATTCTATGTCGAATGACTCATTGCATGTTTGCTTATCTCAGCATGTTGTAGCATGTAAATTTGATTCAAATAAGGTTTATTCACCAATGTTGGGATGGTTTAATGATGAACATTGTCAATCTTTTGAAATAAATAAGAGCTTCACTTTTTATATGCAAACTGAGTTGCAATATTTTCATGCCTTCTAGTTCTTGTGCTAATTTGTTGGCTTTAGATTTTATGAACTATGCAAGTTACTCATCTATTCATGTGTCATATATGCAAAAATCAAGGGAAGTAAAAATGGATGACGTATACATATACAACATGTACACCTTGTCTCTTTTGTTAGCCACATTTCAGATTAAGCAACGCCGAGGACGGCTTTGTTTTCAAGAAGGGGAGGATGATGAGGACATGACTACCTTGGATAAGACCAAAAATATTGCATACATGCATATTTGTCAGGTGATTTCTAGTGCAAACTATTCAATAATATATTTATGTTATCCAGAACAAAAATACTTCACATACTTTTGTGTTTTGTCTAATTGCAGGTGTATGGGACATTTGTACAATCCACATATAAAGATAAGGGAAAAGGAGAAGTTTAGGTGCTGTTCACAAAGTCTTCTCACGACACTTTTGGGCCAAGAGAAGATAGAGTCCAACTCTATCACGTTCTGGATTCAGATTCGGACTGCACAGACATACCTGACTCAAAACATCAACAACTTTTTCATACGGACTCCGAATTGGGTGATTCTTTTTTTGTTGGAAAGTAGATTTCATGCTCTTTCCAGCACAGTTGGAATCACCTTAAAAGCCGTCCGGAGCGTTGAGTTGCGGACGAAACAATCTGACGCTGCAGCAGAATCCGAGTCAAACTACAAGTCCAAAGGTGTTACGTCACCTCCACTTGGGCCCATTGGCCTTGTACGACCTAGGGTTAGTTTTAGGCTGCCTTGGGATGTTCTTCCACCTCCTTGGCCGTCACCCCTTGCTCCTATATAAGTAGATCCATCTAGTAGCTTTTTGCTTGGGATTTGTTTAGTTAAAAGTTAGCCATTGCAACTTCGTGTACTTCGTTTGTGTCCAACGACCAGACCCAGACCGCTTACGGATCCCCACCTTTATCAATACTTCATACATACTCGCAATATTCAGATTGCTTTTATCATATTCTTGCTTGTTCTTCGATTGCTTGCAGGAATAGACCTTCGTGGTCAGGTTGATTGTGCTCCGGCGTGGTCAATAACCTCTCGGAGTTGGTTTAGCGATTGCTAAGGCGCAACGTCGTGCACGTTTGTAGTCGGATCGTCAAAGTCATCTTCACCAAATCGATAGTTATCATCTCATCGAAAGATCGGGACACCTCCGCCTCTATCAGATGCCTTGAGAACAGTTGGCGAAGATGCCGAAGTGGTTGATGTAGCCGTAGCTCCGTCTTGGTGGTGGTCGTCTCGCGGTCTTCTTTTGTGCTCTTGAAGCTTGGACTTGGCGTGAAGTAGGTCTTGTTGGGACTTGTGCATTTGCGCTTGTGGAGCATCTTCATGATGATGATGTCGTTGTCGTGCTTGAGCTCGTAGTAGATGTCGTTCGTCGTCGTCTTGCACATGTTGCTTGGAGGTGACTTGCCCTTCATGGCGGTGATGATCTTGAACGTGATGGTGATCGCCATGTAGATGTGGACGAGGACGATTTGCACTTGCATCTTTTTCGTGCTCCGAAGACTTGTGGCTTGACCGTCGTCGTCTTGAGGATGATGAAGTGGAAGAAGACTTGATCAAGGCCCGAATCTCTTCCATTCTCGCATCTTGCTCCTCCTTTTGTGCGGCAAGCTTCTTGTCGATGTAGTCCCTTTTTCTTGCTTCGGAGTGACGAATGTCGATGGAGATGTTCTCGATGCGCTCTCGCAATCTTGATTGTGCGCCTTGAATTTGTCGTTGTAGATCAAAGATTGACGCTTTTGAGATGTAGTTGTTCACGCCGTCGTTGTTGTTGTAGACCGGAGAGGAAATGCCTTGCCTATCCATCACAAGACTCGAGCAAATATGAGTGGGAGAAAGAGAAGAACGTATACCAATGTACCTTTGACCGAAGTTGAAGATGAATCAAGTTCACTCAAATGTGGACAATGAAATAGCACTATTGGTACCGATCCTTGTCGATTCTTACACCTACACAAGTAAAGCTTATAGTGGAGCTCGGTGAGGATAGTGGCACAAAAATTTAATGCAAAATGTTAGCAAGAGTCAATAATGTTGAAAAAGATTCACAAATTCGCAAGTGAAACAAATGGACCAATAGCAAAGAATGGCACACGGAAACACACACACGGATAGATAAATGGGGTCGTGCAACCAAGGAATGAGCTCAAAATGTGGAATCCACCAAAAGCGCTTCGTGTTGCACAACTCAAGAGAGACGCTAGCACGATTGCTCAATAGGCGAATCGACACTTGTGCACAACCTATAAGATGCAAAATGGATATTCTTTCTATCCCAAGTATGCTATGTATGTATGGTTCCCGGTGTTTCTCTCAAGCATGAGATCATATGATGTAGATTTGACAATCTTATGTGCAATGGGTATGATGCTATGGCACTTGCTCACGAGCTCTTTGCTCTCTTTTTGCTTAAAAGCTTTTTTTTCTATGGCCACTTTTGTACAATGTAGAAACCAAGATAGCAATTGTGTATATGCGGGAACAAACTTGAGGCACAATGGATGATATGATACCAATATGATATGGTATGTATGCTATGGAAGGTATGGACCACTAATGTGCACAAATAACGTTGCGGCAATACTCAAATGGCTAGTCTCGATAGGTAAGTGACATAAAATGGGCTAGGGGTTAACAATGCAATTGCAAGGGTATATACAAAGGTGTCGTCGAGGTTACCGTCGCTGCGATGATGAGTGGCGGTGTTCTTGGTGTAGATACCAAGATGATGGAGACTCGTCCCTAAGTAGCCGAAACACCTTAGGAAACGGAAAACCGCAAACTCAAAATCTCAAATGACAAATGTCAAATGGTGGTAGCGGAAAGCGGTGGTAGTTTTGCACTAGGCAAATGCGGAAGTGGAATGATGGATATACACGTGTCGGAGTTGAAGTTACCGTCCCTAAGTAGCCGAAACACCTTAGGAGACACAAGCCACAACTCAACCAAGATCAAACAACAATTCGGTTAAGTTGGGTTGTCGGAAGTGTATGGTGGGAAGGTTATGTGGAAGTGGTGGTGGTGGTGGTTGATGAAGAAGCAACCGTCCCTAAGTAGCCGAAACACCTTAGGAGACTCAAGTCACTACTCAAACAACCTCAAATGTTATTGATAGAGGCGGGGTGTCCCGATCTTTCGATGAGATAATAACTATCGATTTGGTGGAGACGACTTTGACGATCCGACTACAAACGTGCACGACGTTGCGCCTTAGCAATCGCTAAACCAATCTCCTGAGGTTACTGACGATGCCGGAAGCACGATCAGCCTGACCACGAAGGTCTATTCCTGCAAGCAATCGAAGAACAAGCAAGAATATGATAAAAGCAATCTGAATATTGCGAGTATGTATGAAGTATTGATAAAGGTGAGGATCCGAAAGTGGTCTTGGTCTGGTCGTTGGACACAAACTGATAGAGGCAAAGGTGTCCCGTCTTTCGATGAGATGGTGGATTTCGCTTTGGTGGAAGTCGACTTTGACGATCCGACTACGAGCGTGCGAGGACGTCGCGCCTTAGCAATCGCTAAACCAACGAGAGGTTATTGACCACGCCGAGCACGATCAACGACCACGAGGGTCTATTTCCTGCGAGCAAGCGAAGAACAAGCAAGAAACTGAGATTGCAATCTGGATATTGCGAATATAAGATGAAAGCTTTATTGATCAAGGTGGGATTACTGTGGCGCCTTTATGCAGTCGTTGAACACAAGCGAAATCTGCGAAGTTGCAGCTATGGCGAACTTTTGATCTAAACAAAACCCAAGTCTAAGCGGTGCCCTAAGGGCTGTATATATGGAGGAAGAGGGGTGAATTTCGTGGCCCTTGGTGGAGGGTCGAAACTAACCCTATCTCTTGTTTCCCACACATACGGACTCTAAAATAGCCTATACTAATGTATTTCGAAATTACATGGGCCTGGCCCAATAATAAGGTGACGCAGCACCTAGAATAGCCTATGGACGAATATTATGAAGTGGCATCTTGTATATTTCGTCCAAGGCTTCATGCACTCCTTATGGTGGCTTCAAAGTCCTGAAATCATCACTTGTAACTCCGTTCTTGATCCCCTTAGCATGCCATCAACTCCATGTGTGTTCTTGCTCCAATGTTCATCCTTCTCCAAGCTAGGCCCTTCATTTGTAAGCAAAACAAATGTATCCAATTTAAGCACATCATATTCTCATGAACATTAGAATCATTACCAAGAAAGCGAAAGTACACAGTAATTTAGTTGGCGTCTTGTGAGCTCTAGTAATTGGTCCAGTATGTATAGCAGCAGGGGCTGTGGGTGTAACAATGGTATTGATGTCCTCATCATCCTCCCTTCTTGAAATGAAGTCGTCCTCGACGGAAGTTCATCTTCCTCACCCAAATATGGCTTCAAATCTGCAATGTTAAAAGTGGGACTAACCCCAAAATCTGCGAGGCAGCTCAAGTATATATGCATTATCATTTACTTTCTCCAACACCTTAAATGGACCAGCAGCACGTGGCATTAGCTTTGATTTGCGCAAATCAGAAATCTATCCTTACGCATAAATGTAACCAAACAAGATCTCGGTGCAAACACAACATGTTTTCTACCCTTATCTCCAGCAAGTTTATATTTAGCATTCATCGCTCAATGTTTTCCTTAGTTAACTCATGCATTTTAAAATCAATTCAGCACGTTCTTTAGCATCAAAATTAACCTTCTCCGAAGATGGAAGAGGCAACAAATCAATAGGTGCACGGTAGGAAACCATACACAACTTCAAAAGGGCACATCTTAGTAGTAGAATGCAATGAGCGATTATAAGCAAATTCAATATGAGGCAAGCATTCCTCCCACATTTTCTTATTTTTCTTTAGAACAACCCTAAGCATAGTAGACAATGTTCTATTGACTACTTCAGTTTATCCATCGGTTTGGGGTGACAAGTAGTACTAAAAAGCAGTTTAGTCCCCAACTTAGCCCATAAACATCTCCAAAAGTGGCTAAGAAATTTAGTATCACGATCTGAAACAATAGTATTTGGCACACCATGCAAGCGAATAATTTCACGAAAGAACAAATCAGCAACATTGACAGCATCATCGCTTTTATGACATGGTATAAAGTGTGCCATTTTAGAGAATCTATCCACGACAACAAATATGCTATCCCTCCCCTTCTTTGTTCTAGGTAAACCTAAAACAAAGTCCATAGATATATCCTCCCAAGGAACACTAGGTACAGGCAAAGGCATATATAAACCATGAGGATTAAGTCGTGACTTAGCTTTTTGACATGTAGTGCAGCGAGCAATAAAGCGCTCAACATCCGTCTCATCTTTGGCCAAAAGAAATGTGTAGCAAGTCGTCCTCCGTCTTCTTCACGCCAAAGTGTCTCATTAGTCCTCCTCCATCGCCTCCTGCAACAACAAAAGACGAGCGGAGCTAGCTGGAATGCATAGCTTGTTAGCACGGAACACAAATCCATCATTAACGACAAACTTGTTCCATGTTCTTCCTTCTTTACAATTCTGCAATACATCTTTAAAATCAGCATCATGTACATATTGATCTTTGATGGTCTCCAAACCAAATATTTTGAAGTCAAGTTGTGAAAGCATAGTATAGCGACGAGACAATGCATCAACAATAACATTTTCTTTACCCTTCTTGTGTTTAATGACATAAGGAAAGTCTCAATGAATTCAACCCATTTAGCATGTCTACGATTCAGTTTAGCTTGACTTTTAATATGTTTCAAAGATTCATGATCAGAATGTATAACAAATTCTTTGGGCCATAAATAATGTTGCCATGTTTCTAAAGTCCGAACAAGAGCATATAATTCTTTATCATAAGTAGAGTAATTCAGACTAGGCCCACTCAATTTTTCGAGAAAAGTATGCAACAGGTTTGCCATCTTGTAATAACACACCTCTAATCCAATTCCACTAGCATCACATTCAAGCTCAAAAGTCTTATTAAAATCTGGAAGTTGGAGTAAAGGGCATGTGTCAACTTATCTTTCAATACCGTGAAGGCTTCTTCATGCGGTACCCCAAACAAAAGGCACATCCTTCTTTGTAAGCTCATTGAGAGGTGCAGCAATGGTGCTGAAATCTCTCACAAAGCGCCTATAGAAACCAGCGAGGCCAAGGAAACTCCTCACTTGTGTGACCGTTTTGGGCTGCGGCCAACTCTCAATAGCTTCAATCTTGGCTTTATCAACTTCAATTCCTGTGGAGTAACAACATAGCCAAGAAAAGATACTCGGTCGGTGCAAAAGGTGCACTTCCCAAGGTTACCAAACAAGCGTGCATCACGTAGAGCATTAAAAACAACACGTAAATGTTCCAAATGTTCTTCCAAAGATTTGCTATAAATCAGTATATCATCAAAATAGACTACCACAAATCGTCCAATGAAAGCACGTAAAACTTCGTTCATTAATCTCATGAAAGTACTAGGTGCATTAGTTAACCCAAAAGGCATGACTAACCACTCATATAATCCAAACTTAGTTTTAAATGCTGTTTTCCATTCATCTCCCAATTTCATACGAATTTGATGGTATCCACTCATAAATCAACTTTGGAGAATATTGTAGAGCCACTCAATTCATCAAGCATATCATCTAACCTAGGAATAGGGTGACGATAACGAATAGTAATATTATTGATGCCTCTACAATCAACACACATACGTGACGTACCATCCTTTTTCGGCACTAGAATAATAGGAACAGCACAAGGACTAAGGGATTCGCGTATATAACCTTTGTCGAGCAGCTCCTGTACTTGACGCATAATCTCCTTCGTCTCCTCTGGATTGGTACGGTATGGTGCACGGTTGGGTAAAGATGCACCGGGAATTAAGTCAATTTGATGCTCAATCCCTCGAATAGGTGGTAATCCCGGTGGCACGTCTTGTGGAAAGACGTTAGCGAACTCCTGCCAAATGTTAGTGATAGCAGGGGGCAAAGAGGAAGGCACGTCCTCGAATGAAAATAATGCCTCTTTGCACACAAAAGCATAGCAAATAGATTTGCTAAAATCTAGCTCATCAATATCAGATTTGGTGGCAAGTAAACATGCACTTTTCAATTTAATTTCAGAAGCAACAGTAGATGGTTTATTATTAGGCTTCATGTGTTGCTCAAATTCTTTTGCCACAATCTGATTTTCACTCTTATTTTCTCTGTTTTGCTTTATTAGCTCTATTAATATCATCTTTCAAAATGGACTCGGAGTCATAGGAAGCAAAGTAATATTTTATCCTTATGAACAAGAGTATCTTGATTGTTTCTACCATGGTGTACTGAAATTTTATCAAATTGCCATGGTCTACCAAGTAACAAGGAACATGCTTGCATAGGTACCACATCACAATCAACATAATCAGCATATGTAGAGATACTAAAATGCACACGAGCGATGCGTGTTAACTTCACCTTGCGCTGTTGTTGAACCATTGGATGTAGTAAGGATGTGGATGTGGTCTTGTGGTGAGAGATAGCTTCTCCACCATCTCCATGCTAGCCAAGTTGTTGCAGCTCCCTCCATCTATGATGGCCTTGAATAGAACGTTCCTTCACAACTCCTTTGTATGGAACAAATTATGCCTCTGATTTTGCTCAGCTTGTGTAACTGCACACTCAAAACACGTTGAGCAACTAAACATTCATACTGTCGGCATCTTGACAGCCATGTATTGTGTCTCATGATCAGAATCATCTCCACCGTGTTCCTCATGTGTAATAAGAGCCAAAGTCTCCTCATCATAGTCACTAGCGGACTCATACCCACCATCCTCGGTAGCAATCATCACTGCGCTGAGATTTGCATTCTCTCATAAAATGTCCTCTTCCCTTACAACGACGACAAATAATATCACTTGTGTGCCTGTTGGCGCCATGGAAGAAGAAGAGCTGTGCAGGCCCAGCGGTGTACTCTTGGCGAGATAGTGGTGGTTGTGCTGCTTTCTTGTATCACGGTTGGAGGTGGCACTGAAGGAGGTGATGGTGCGGTGGAAGTAGATGATGCACGTGGTGTCCATGATGAAGGTCGACCTGCGAGAAAAGTTAGTGCGGCGCCAATGCATCGATCCTGCACTTCACGTTCAGCTTTACAAGCAAGATGGAATAAGCGAGTGATATTATTATAATCCTTATAGTCTAGAATGGTCTGAATCTCTCTATTTAATCCACCCGAAAGCGTGCAAGCATAGCTTCATTCTCCTCAACAATACCACATCTAATCAAGCCCGTTTGTAATTCACGATAATATTCTTCTACAGAATTTTTCATTGTCTTAAGCGCTGCAATTTTTGAAGTAATTCACGTTGATAATATGGTGGAACCCAACGAGTACGCATAGCAGTTTTCAAAGCAGCCCAAGTAGCTGGAGCAGGATATAATCTACAATGTTGAGACCACCAAACACATGCAAAGCTAGTGAAAGCACAAACAATGAGCAGGAACACGTCTCTCCTCGGGATATTGTAAACATGTAAATCGTTGTTCAGTTTCTAACTCCCAAGTAAGATATATATCAGGAACATATCTACCCTCAAATGGTGGAATATTCAATTTCAGTTTAGGGAGATGGTCATGATCTCGTACTGAGGGGAGCCCTAATATTGCCATTATTTGCATGTGGGCGACACTGGTGGTTGTGGTGCTGGTGGTTGCACGTAGTTCGATGTTGATCAACCTCATCCTCATAATCGCCCGCATACTCATCATCCTCCTCGGTACCAGCAGCAGCGATGGCAGGAGCCAAGAAGCACCAACAGCGATGGCAATGGCACAGAATTTTGTCTGGCTCAATAGGAACACGCTGAGCTCGTCCATACTGATTCGGAAGGGGCGTAGTTGTTGTCGTTGCAGAGGTGCGATAGGTGCAGCCGGCGGTGGTTGTGGAAAACGCGCGAGCAATTCATCAAACTTGCTATCAAGCTTTGTTTCAAACGTCTTCTCAATGCCATCTATCTTCTCCATGGCCTCGTCAAATCTGTTTACCACATCTTGCACCTGTCCACTCATCATTTGCTGAAATTTATCATGTAGCTGCTTGTTCGTCAGGTTCTCCCAATCAGTCTCGTCGGCTTGTGATCCTGCCATGGTTAGCAGCAATAGAAACACACAAGAATATGATCCTACAGACTACTAGGAAGTGGTGGTGGTGGGTGTCACAAATCCGTCAAGCAAATCTCAAATTCTTACCAGTTCTTACCCCATGCGGCGGTGATCGGCAACCGTTGTAATCAAAACTCTCAAAAGCTTGGATGGAGCGATTGCGGGGAGAGTCAAGCATACGGCGTAGATGTATGTGGAGCTGGGAAGGCTTATAATATGGTAGCAAAAAGGGTCGACAATAATCAATTGAGAGATGCAAAGTTGAATAAGCGCTCAGCGACGCAGTCTTGTGCTGGTCCTAGGCTAGACCGTGCTAGAGGCGAGCCTAGAACACTAACAAAATCACGGCGCTGCTGCGTAAACAAGGGAGGAGCACACTCTGAAAATTTTTTTTCGCTTTTTTTTTTTTTTTGCTTTTTTTTTTTTTTGCTGCTTTTTTTTTTTGCGAAAAATCACTATAATGGCGAGTGTCTCAAAACTCTTCCGGTCAAACCGACAGGATGGGCACGAAATTTTTCGACAATTTTTTTTTTTTCGATTGCCGGACCCAAAAGCTGAAGCAGGTCAAAAAAACTTTCTATAACGGCGATGGCTCAATACGCTTAGAAACACCTAAAATAGGATAGCAGAAAATTTTTTGTCCCGTGCGTTTTGGAAAATTTTGGGCCTAAGCGGAGGGTGGTTTTTGTCCGTGCGTTTTGGAAAAATTTTGTCCCGTCGTTTTTTTTGAAACCAACCTCTTCTACGGACGACAAAAGATTGCTGGAATCGAAACCTACTCGAGACAAGGAAACACGAATCGGAAATTAGATGGATCCGAAAACAAATCTATCGCAAGGAACTTCGGATTGGTGGTGGATATATGGTGGTGGTATATGGCAGCGGTGGTGGTATATGGCAGCGGTGGTGGTATATGGATACAGATTGAATCGGTGGCGGATAAGCGGTGGTGGTAGATGGCGAGGCGATGATAATGGTGCGGCGGCGTGACAACTTATGACCGAACTCGAAACTCTAAAGACTAGACTCTAAGACCAGCAACTAGACACGACGATGCAACCATAAATTCAACAATGCAAATCTGAAAAGATTATGCAAAGGCTCGGATTGTTTTGGATAGGATGAACTAACCTAATTTTTTGTGGCTTTTTCGTGGACTATAGGTATGAAGAACAGACTCGATCTAAACTATGAAAAAGCTGTAAAATCTCACCGAGCAACCTGAAAACTGATACCACTTGATAGAGGCAAAGGTGTCCCGTCTTTCGATGAGATGGTGGATTTCGCTTTGGTGGAAGTCGACTTTGACGATCCGACTACTGACGTGCGAGGGCGTCGCGCCTTAGCAATCGCTAAACCAACTCCGAGAGGTTATTGACCACGCCGAACACGATCAACGACCACGAGGTCTATTTCCTGCGAGCAAGCGAAGAACAAGCAAGAAACTGAGATTGCAATCTGGATATTGCGAATATAAGATGAAAGCTTTATTGATCAAGGTGGGATTACTGTGGCGCCTTTGTGCAGTCGTTGAACACAAGCGAAATGCTGCGAAGTTGCAGCTATGGCGAACTTTTGATCTAAACAAAACCCAAGTCTAAGCGGTGCCCTAAGGGCTGTATATATGGAGGAAGAGGGGTGAATTTCGTGGCCCTTGGTGGAGGGTCGAAACTAACCCTATCTCTTGTTCCCCACACATACGGACTCTAAAATAGCCTATACTAATGTATTTCGAAATTACATGGGCCTGGCCCAATAATAAGGTGACGCAGCACCTAGAATAGCCTATGGACGAATATTATGAAGTGGCATCTTGTATATTTCGTCCAAGGCTTCATGCACTCCTTATGGTGGCTTCAAAGTCCTGAAATCATCACTTGTAACTCCGTTCTTGATCCCCTTAGCATGCCATCAACTCCATGTGTGTTCTTGCTCCAATGTTCATCCTTCTCCAAGCTAGGCCCTTCATTTGTAAGCAAAACAAATGTATCCAATTTAGGCAACATCATATTCTCATGAACATTAGAATCATTACCAAGAAACGAAAGTACCTGGTAATTTAGTTGGCGTGCGCGAGCTCTAGTAATTGGTCCAGTATGTATAGCAGCAGGGGCTGTGGGTGTAACAATGGTATTGATGTCCTCATCACAAACGAAGTACACGAAGTTGCAATGGCTAACTTTTAACTAAACAAATCCCAAGGAAAAAGCTACTAGATGGATCTACTTATATAGGAGCAAGGGGTGGCGGCCAAGGAGGTGGGAGAACGTCCCAAGGCAGCCTAAAACCAACCCTAGGTCGTACAAGGCTCATGGGCCCAAGTGGAGGTGACGTAACACCTCTGGACTTGTAGTTTGACTCGGATTCTGCTGCAGCGTCAGATTGTTTCGTCCATAACTCAACACTCCGGACGGATTTTAAGGTGATTCCAATTGTGCTGGAAAGAGCATGAAATCTACTTTCCAACAAAAAAAGAATCACCCAATTCGGAGTCCGTATGAAAAAGTTGTTGGCGTTTTAAGTCAGGTATGTCTGTGCAGTCCGAATCTGAATCCAGAACGTGAGAGACTTGGACTCTATGTTCTCTTGGCCCAAAAGTGACGTGAGAAGACTTTTTGAACAGCACCTAAACTTCTCCTTTTCACTTATATTCATATGTGGATTGTACAAATGTCCCATACACCTGCAATTAGACAAAACACAAAAGTATGTGAAGTATTTTTGTTCTGGATAACATAAATATATTATTGAATAGTTTGCACTAGAAATCACCTGACAAATAAGCATGTATGCAATATTTTTGGTCATATACAAGGTACTTATGTCCTCATCATCCTCCCCTTTTTGAAAATAAAGCCGTCCTCGGCGTTGCTTAATCTGAAATGTGGCTAACAAAAGAGACAAGGTGTACATGTTGTATATGTATATGTCATTCATTTTTACTTCCCTTGATTTTTGCATATATGACACATGAATAGATGAGTAACTTGCATAGTTCATAAAATCTAAAGCCAACAAATTAGCACAAGAACTAGAAGGCATGAAAATATTGCAACTCAGTTTGCACATATAAGTGAAGCTCTTATTTATTTCAAAAGATTGACAATGTTCATCATTAAACCATCCCAACATTGGTGAATAAACCTTATTTGAATCAAATTTACATGCTACAACATGCTTAGATAAGCAAACATGCAATGAGTCATTCGACACAAAATCATCACCAAGATTAGAGGTCATATCAAAATGATTAAACATTGATTCTTTTGCATCAACAGTTAATTCAATGGGTGCACTCAAAATTGTTGGTATTTCAGTTGTTTGATCACATGACGCATTCATGACAGTTTCAAGATTCTCTAAAATAGGTGATGTGCTCAAATCACCAGGTAACTCAACACATGATGCATTCAAGTTAACTAGGGATGCATCATTCTCATGAAGTTATATCATGAATACCTTTACTATTACCTTGTCGCAAAGAGCGTAGCTGATGTAGGTACACACGTAGACAATGCACCATACTCTTGAGATGATGTCGCTCACAATCCGAGGTGGGGCTGCTCTAGTAGGTGCAGCGGTGGAGGAACCAACGGCGGTGGTGAGCATGAACTGGAATAGTAGTTGTTGTAGTCACCCAATGCATCCTCTGTATGCTGTCTCTCAAAGGTACAAGCACGAACATACATACCAGTAATGCAATGAGGAATATCTGAAATCTTGCTTGAATATCATGGTTCAAACCACCAAAAATCTATTCATTGTATCATCCTCAGATTCTTCTATGTCACAATGATGCATATAAGATTTGAACTCTTGGTAGTAAGCATGAACAGTCTTATTGCCTTGTTTAAATTGTTCAAATTTGCGAAGCAATTCACGACGATAGTAAGGAGGGAAAAACTGTTTTCTCATTACATCTTTCAAATCTTTCCAAGTTGTGGGTTGGTTATCAATGTTTTTCTTACAATGCACACTCCAACAAGCGAAGCAAAACCAGTAAGTGCTCTAGTGACAGCTCGTACTCGCTCAAGTTCAGAAAAAACATGATGACTAAAACTTGTTCTACTTCAAGCTCCCAAGCTAGATAAATAGCAGGATTAAATCTACCCTCAAATGGCGGTAAAGAGCTAACTGACCATGTGGTTGTGTGTGTTGTCCCAACTCTCGTGATGGTGAAGATGTGTCCGTTGTCCAAGAACTACTATCTCCGAAACCTGTCATGATTAGTAGAAACAAGAAACAAAATTCTAGAATAATGTTCCTATGAACTACTAGGCTGTGGTTGTAAAGTGCTCACAGTAAAGCAAATATCAATATCTTACAAGTTCTTACCATGCGGCGGTGGTGACAGGCAACCAACGATGTCAAATAACTCCGAGGATTGTGTAAAGCGATTGCGAGGGCGTCGTATACGGTGTAGAAATATGTGGAGTTGGGTTAAGCTATATATGGTAGCAAAAGATTAGCAATAATCAATTCAGAGATGCAATGTTGAATAAGCGCTCAAAGGCAGTCTTGTGCTGGTCCTAGGCTAGACCGGACTAGAGACGCGAGCCTAGAACACTAATGAGGTCACGGCGTAGCACAACTAGCATCAATGAAGGATACTAAGTAGCTCTTGACAGCAAGATATAAGTGAAGATCACAATGGTAGTGAAGATAATGATGAAAAACAACTACCAAGCAGGACATACAACAACTCTCTCTCCAACTTTCCTCTTGAAAAGTTTGAGCCAATTTTCTGATAAATTCTTTCAAAGAATGCTACTAACTCAAGCTTTCCAATGCAAAAAGAATCACTCAATTCCGAGTTGATATGAGGAGTCAAAGAATTCTAAAACTGGCTTGAAAATTGGAACAAGCTATGTTCACGAACTTCGGAGGACAAAACGACCTATTTAGAAGCCGATTTTGAGGTGTCAAATATTGAACTAGCTTCTGCAACTATTTAGATGCGGCTCGTCGCTAGCTTCAATTTGAGTACTCACTGAGCCAAAACGGACTTCGTATGAGGAAGATACACCTGTTTTACTGAACAGTGCGCAAAACAGATTCCAATCCGAATTCAGGTACGAGATTGATTCTAGATAGATCCTTTTTTTCTTCTCTTTTTTTTCCTCACACTTTTTTTTCTTTTTCTTCTCTCTCTTTTTCTTTTTTTTTCTTTCCTTTTTTCTCTCTTTTTTCTCTCTTTTTTTCTCTCTTTTTTTTCTCCCTCTTTCCAAGACAAACAAGATAAGATGCAGATTGGATCAGGCGAAGTTGTGAATGACCTCACCTATGATTATGACAATGAACAGTAGCGTGAGTACGTGGTGGAAATTAAAAGATGGGATGGTGGACAGCGGAAGGATAATGATGCAGCGGCGTGACTAATGTGAACAGAACACGAAACTCTAAAGGAACTAGACACTAAGACCAGCAACTGACACGACGATGCAACCGATAATTCAACTATGCAAGCAATGAGTAGAAAATTGCAAAGGCTGAGACTGGCTTGGATAAAGGATGAACAGATCTAACTTTTTTATGGCTTTTTCATGGACTGTAGGTATGAATGACAGATGCGATCTAAACTATGGAAAACTGTAAAATCTCACCGAGCAACCTGAAAACTGATACCACTTGATAGAGGCGGGGTGTCCCGATCTTTCGATGAGATGATAACTATCGAATTGGTGGAGACGACTTTGACGATCCGACTACAAGCGTGCCTGACGTTGCGCCTTAGCAATCGCTAAACCAATCTCCGAGGTTCTTGGCGATGCGGAAGCACGATCAGCCTGACCACGAAGGTCTATTCCTGCAAGCAATCGAAGAACAAGCAAGAATATGATAAAAGCAATCTGAATATTGCGAGTATGTATGAAGTATTGATAAAGGTGGGGATCCTAAAGTGGTCTTGGTCTGGTCGTTGGACACAAACGAAGTACACGAAGTTGCAATGGCTAACTTTTAACTAAACAAATCCCAAGGAAAAAGCTACTAGATGGATCTACTTATATAGGAGCAAGGGGTGGCGGCCAAGGAGGTGGGAGAACGTCCCAAGGCAGCCTAAAACCAACCCTAGGTCGTACAAGGCTCATGGGCCCAAGTGGAGGTGACGTAACACCTCTGGACTTGTAGTTTGACTCGGATTCTGCTGCAGCGTCAGATTGTTTCGTCCATAACTCAACGCTCCGGACGGATTTTAAGGTGATTCCAATTGTGCTGGAAAGAGCATGAAATCTACTTTCCAACAAAAAAAGAATCACCCAATTTGGAGTCCGTATGAAAAAGTTGTTGGCGTTTTAAATCAGGTATGTCTGTGCAGTCCGAATCTGAATCCAAAACGTGAGAGACTTGGACTCTATGTTCTCTTGGCCCAAAAGTGACGTGAGAAGACTTTTTGAACAGCACCTAAACTTCTCCTTTTCAGTTATATTCATATGTGGATTGTACAAATGTCCCATACACCTGCAATTAGACAAAACACAAAAGTATGTGAAGTATTTTTGTTCTGGATAACATAAATATATTATTGAATAGTTTGCACTAGAAATCACCTGACAAATAAGCATGTATGCAATATTTTTGGTCATATACAAGGTACTTATGTCCTCATCAGTTATGGGGAACAAAATGGGTTAGGTTGCGGAAGTCGGTGGAGGTAATGCGGATGATATGGTGGAGGGCCTAGGCAAAGATGCCAAAATTCCGAAAAGTTGATGGTGTCAAATGGTGTTGGTGGTATTTTTGTCGGATAGGGGATGTCAATAGCTTCAAAACGAGCTAAAGAACGTCAAAATCGGAGTTCGGATGAATTAGTTATGGACAAAACAAGATTTCAGCCGTGTCAGTTTTCAGTGTAACCGGACATCCGGGAGGAGGTCCAGCTCATCCGGGCTATGTCCGGATGATCCGGGAGGACATCCGGATGATCCGGGTTCGTCAGCGCCGGTTCTGTTTTTTGGGTGCGCGATTTATCCGGACGTCCGGGGGGGCGTCCAGCTGATCCGGGCTTGGTCCGGATGATCCGGGAGAAGGTCCGGATGATCCGGCCAAGTCAACCAGCTCGGGATTTGCTCTCGGGGACGAATTTTTGGGCGGAAATGGATGATTTTCGGGGCAAAATTTGAGGGATTTCGTGGATGGAAGGTAGGGAAACTTGTGGGAAAGCTAGATCCACTTGAAACCAAGCAAATCCATGGATCAAAATCAACAAAACATCATCAAACCAACAAATCACAAAAAATTTTGGGGCTATTTTTGGTGGGGATTTTCGGATTTAGGACGAAAACAACAAAATCAAGCTAGAAAACACGGGGTAGGGGCTCCAAAAACGTGATCAACGTGGCTCATGATACCAGATGATGTAGGGTGGAACCCTAATTCGTCGATCTTTCACGTTTGGAGGGGATCCTACGGAGGGAACACGAAGAACACGCGGAAGCACAAGGGGAAACACGGGGAAAACGAGAGAGAATCACTCAACCAACAAGGAATCGATCACACAAGTTCTAGATCAACATACACATATGAGAACCACAAGATACATAGTCAACTAGGGTAAGGATACAAAGGAACCGTTCATCTCCAAGAGGAGGCCTTGAATCCACGAGGGGATCTTCCCGTATAGGGGTCTTGAATCCGAGAGGATCTTCTCCGAAGAGGCCGCGGTCTCTCACGAGGAGGAGATCCGATAGATGAGCGTAGCTCTATCTCTAACATGAGCTAAACCAACGCTAAGTCTCAAAGTGAGGAGAGGGGGTCCTATATATAGAGTTTGGGGCGAAGGGGTACATGGGCTCAGCCCAAGTCGCGCACACAGGCGGGGTCCGAATGATCCGGATGGTGGCCCGGATAATCCAGGTGTCGGGGGTCCGGATGATCCGGGCGACCGTCCGGATGATCCGGCTTCGTCGAGGGGCTTCTGTGGTCTTCGGCGCCGATGCGGATGATCCGGGGGAAGGTCCGGATGATCCGGCTGGGCCCGGATGATCCGGACGCCGGTCCGGATGTCCGGCCTGTCTCCAACAGCCGCTCCGTCTTCCTCTTCTCCTATCTTCCGTCTTCGCTTCCATGCTTGGCCTTGGTCCTTGGATTCTCCTTGGTCATCTTGGTTGTACTTGAGTGTATACAAGGTCCACGCCTGAGGTAGTAGCCATGTCTCATATGCGGAAAGTGACGGTTCGAAGAGGAGTGAATTCACCTTGTGTCCGATGGCGCATAGTCGAGGTCTCATCTTATGTATCCTTGGGGCTTGGAGAGTAGTCGGAGTGTACATGGGGATGAACGTGGGATGCTCCGCATCAGTAAATGTTCCAAATGTTCTTCCAAGATTTGCTATAAATCAGTATATCATCAAAATAGACTACCACAAATCGTCCAATGAAAGCACGTAAAACTTCGTTCATTAATCTCATGAAAGTACTAGGTGCATTAGTTAACCCAAAAGGCATGACTAACCACTCATATAATCCAAACTTAGTTTTAAATGCTGTTTTCCATTCATCTCCCAATTTCATACGAATTTGATGGTATCCACTCATAAATCAACTTTGGAGAATATTGTAGAGCCACTCAATTCATCAAGCATATCATCTAGCCTAGGAATAGGGTGGCGATAACGAATAGTAATATTATTAATGCCTCTACAATCAACACACATACGTGATGTACCATCCTTTTTCGGCACTAGAATAATAGGAACAGCACAAGGACTAAGGGATTCAGCGTATATAACCTTTGTCGAGTAGCTCTGTACTTGACGCATAATCTCCTTCGTCTCCTCTGGATTGGTGCGGTATGGCGCATACGGTTGGGTAATGATGCACCAGGAATTAAGTCAATTTGATGCTCAATCCCTCGAATAGGTGGTAATCCGGTGGCACGTCTTGTGGAAAGACATCAGCGAACTCTGCAAAATGTTAGTGAATGAGAGGGGCAAAGAGGAAAACACGTCCTCGAATGAAAATAATGCCTCTTTGCACACAAAAGCATAGCAAATAGATTTTCTAAAATCTAGCTCATCAATATCAGATTTGGTGGCAAGTAAACATGCACTTTTCAATTTAATTTCAGAAGCAACAGTAGATGGTTTATTATTAGGCTTCATGTGTTGCTCAAATTCTTTTGCCAAATGGTGGTAGCGGAAAGCAGTGGTGGTGTTGCACTAGGCAATGCGGATGAATGATGGGCTATACACATGTCGGAGTTGAAGTTGCCGTCCCTAAGTAGCCGAAACACCTAGGAGACACAAGCCACAACTCGAAAAAGCTCAAACAACAATTTGGTTAAGTTTGGGATGGCGGAAGTGTATGGTGGGTAAGCCTATGCGGAAGGTATGGTGGTGGTTGATGAAGAAGCAATCGTCCCTAAGTAGCCGAAACACCTTAGGAGACTCAAGTCACTACTCAAACAACCTCGAATGCTATGGGGAACAAAATGGGTTAGCTTGCGGAAGTCGGTGGAGGTAATGCGGATGATATGGTGAAGGGCCTAGGCAAAGATGCCAAAATTCCGAAAAGTTGATGGTGTCAAATTGTGTTGGTGGTATTTTTGTGGGATAGGGGATGTCAATAGCTTCAAAACGAGCTAAAGAACGTCAAAATCGGAGTTCGGATGAATTAGTTATGGCCGAAACAAAAATCTGACAGTGTCAGTTTCAGGGTTAACCGGACATCCGGGAGGAGGTCCGGATGATCCGGTGATGAGGACATCAATACCATTGTTACACCCACAGCCCCTGCTGTTACATATACGGGACCAATTACTAGAGCTCGCGCACGCCAATTAAATTACCAGGTACTTTCGTTTCTTGGTAATGATTCTAATGTTCATGAGAATATGATGCTGCCTAAATTGGATACATTTGTTTTGCTTACAAATGAAGGGCCTAGCTTGGAGAAGGATGAACATTGGAGCAAGAACAAGCATGGAGATGATGGCATGCGCAAGGGGGACAAGAATGGAGTTACAAGTGATGATTTAAGGACTTTGAAGCCACCATAATGAGTGCATGAAGCCTTGGACGAAATATACAAGATGCCACTTCATAAATTTCGTCCAGAGGCTATTCTAGGTGCTGCGTCACCTTATTATTGGGCCAGGCCCATGTAATTTCGAAATACTTAAGTATAGGCTATTTTTAGAGTCCGTATGTGTGGGGAAACAAGAGTTAGGGTTGGTTTCGGACCCCACCCTCAAGGGCCACGAAATTCCCTCCTTTTCCCCCATATATACAGCCCTTAGGGCGTCGTTTAGACTTCGGGTTTTGTTTAGATTAAAAGTTCGCCATAGCTGCAACCGCGTGCCGTTTGTGTTCAACGACCGGACAAAGGCGTCCACAGAACCCCACCTTGATCAATAAAGCTTTCATCTTATATTCGCAATATCCAGTTGCAACCTCAGTTTCTTGCTTGTTCTTCGTTTGCTCGCAGGAAGCAGACCTTCGTGGTCGAGTTGATCGTGCTCGGCGTGGTCAATAACCTCTCGGAGTTGGTTTAGCGATTGCTAAAGCGCGGCGTCCTCGTGACGTTCGTAGTCGGATCGTCAAAGTCGTCTTCCACCAAAGCGAAATCCACCATCTCATCGAAAGGCGGGACACCTTTGCCTCTATCAAGTGGTATCAGATTTCCGGGTTGCTCGGTGAGATTTTACAGTTTTCATAGTTTAGATCGAGTCTATTCTTCATACCTATAGTCCACGAAAAAGCCAAAAAAAGGGTTAGTTCATCCCATCCGAACCAATCGAGCCTTTGCATAATCTTTTTCGTATTTGCTTTGTTGAATTTGCGGTTGCATCGTCGTGTCAAGTTGCTGGTCTTAGCGTTTAGTCTTTTAGAGTTTGAGTTACATTCACGAGGTTGTCACGTTGCCGCTGCCATATATCACCACCGCATCATCACCGCCAATCCGAATCCATATCGCCACCACATATCCGCCGCCATCACGCCAATCCGAGTTCACCGCAACATATATCCGCCACTGTCCGAGTTCCACGGACTCATCTCCGCCACCGGTCCGAGTTCCACAGATTCATCTCCGCCACCGGTCCTAGTCCGAGTCCGATAATTGTTGCATTGTTCTCGATTTCCAGATCACGCGATACTCCGGTCGTGTGAGAGAAGGACTCCCGAATTTCCGAGCCATCCGCAGAAGAAAAATAGTTCAAGTTTCAAAAAAAAATTAAGTCTGGAAAATTCTGGCTAGGCAGTTTTTAGACCATTTGTAGACTTTTTCGAAAAAAATTTGTTGCGGAGCAAAAAAAAGAGGAAAAAAAGTGCAAAAAAAGTGAAAAAAAAGAAAAAAATTCAGTGTGTGCTCCTCCCTTGTTTACGTGCAGCGCCGTGATTTTGTTAGTGTTCTAGGCTCGCGTCTCTAGCACAGTCTAGCCTAGGACCAACCTTTATCTGCGTCGTTGGCGTTTATTCAACTTTGCATCTCTGAATTGATTATTGCTGACCCTTTTGCTACCATATTATAAGCCTTCCAGCTCCACATACATCTCGTCGTGCATTTGACTCTCCACGGCAATCGCTCTATCCAAGCTTTTGAGAGTTTTGATTACAACGGTTGCCGATCACCGCCTTCTGGGTAAGAACTGGTAAGAATTTGAGATTTGCTTGACGGTTTGTGACACCCACCACCACCTCTTGTTAGTAGTCAGAGGATCATATTCTTGTGTGTTTCTATTGCTGCTAACCATGGCAGGATCACAAGGCGATGACACCGATCGGGAGAACTGACGAACAAACAGCTACATGATAAATTTCAGCAAATGATGAGTGGACGGTTGCAAGATGTGCTAAACAGATTTGTGAGGCCATGGAGAAGATAGATGGCATTGAGAAGGCGTTTGAAATAAAACTTGATAGCAAGTTTGATGAATTGCTCGTAGCGTTTTCCACAACCACCGCCATGGCTGCACCTATCGCACCTCTGCAGCGACAACAACTCGCCCCTTCCGAATCGGTATGGGCGAGCTCAGCGTGTTCCTATTGAGCAGGACAAAATTCTGGTGCCGCTGCTCTGCTGTTGGTGCTTCTTTGGCTCCTGCTACTGCTGCTGCTGGTACCGAGGAGGATGATGAGTATGTGGGTGATTACGAGGATGAGGTTGATCAACATAAGCACTACGTGCAACCACCAACACCACAACCACCGGTCGTCCACATGCAAATAATGGCAATGTTAGGGCTCCCCTCAGTGCGAGATCATGACCATCTCCCTAAACTGAAATTGAATATTCCACCATTTGAGGGTAGATATGTTCACGATATATATCTTACTTGGGAGTTAGAAACTGAACAATGATTTACATGTTTACAATATCACGAGGAGAGGCGTGTTCTGCTTTGTTGTTTGTGCTTTCACTAGCTTTGCATGTGTTAGGTGGTGCGAACATTGTAGATTATATCATGTTCCAGCTACTTGGGCTGCTTTGAAAACTGCTATGCGTACTCGTTGGGTTCCACCATATTATCAACGTGAATTACTTCAAAAATTGCAGCGCTTAAGACAAGGTAAAAATTCTGTAGAAGAATATTATCGGGAATTACAAAGCGGCTTGATTAGATGTGGTATTGTTGAGGAGAATGAAGCTATGCTTGCACGTTTTACGGGTGGATTAAATAGAGATATTCAGACCATTCTAGACTATAAGGATTATAATAATGTCACTCGTTTATTCCATCTTGCATGTAAAGCTGAGCGTGAAGTGCAGGATCGACGAGCATTGGCGCGCACTAACTTTTCTGCAGGTCGACCTTCATCATGGACACCACGTGCATCATCTACTTCCTTTGCACCATCACCTCCTTCGGTGCCACCTCCAACCGTGATACAAGAAAGCAGGCACAACCACCACTATCGCCAAGAGCACACCTGCCGGGCCTGCCAGAGCTCTTCTTCTTCCATGGCGTCAGCAGGGCACACAAGTGATATTATTTGTCGTCGTTGTAAGGGAAGAGGACATTTTTGAGAGAATGCAAATCTCAGCGTGTGATGATTACTCTGAGGATGGTGGGTATGAGTCCGCTAGTGACTATGATGAGGAGACTTTGGCTCTTATTACACATGAAGAACACGGTGGAGATGATTACGATCATGAGACACAATACATGGCTCTTGAAGATCTTGTGGTATGAATGTTTAGTTGCTCAACGTGTTTTGAGTGTGCAGGTTACACAAGCTGAGCAAAATCAGAGGCATAATTTGTTCCATACAAAGGGAGTTGTGAAGGAGCGTTCATCAAGCGTCATCATAGATGGAGGAGCTGCAACAACTTGGCTAGCATGGAGATGGTGGAGAAGCTATCTCTCACCACAAGACCGCATCCACATCCTTACTACATCCAATGGTTCAACAACAGCGGCAAGGTTAAGGTAACACGTACTGTTCGTGTGCATTTTAGTATCTCTACATATGCTGATTATGTTGATTGTGATGTGGTACCTATGCAAGCATGTTCCTTGTTACTTGGGCCAGGCCCATGTAATTTCGAAATACTTAAGTATAGGCTATTTTTAGAGTCCGTATGTGTGGGGAAACAAGAGTTAGGGTTGGTTTCGGACCCCACCCTCAAGGGCCACGAAATTCCCTCCTTTTCCCCCATATATACAGCCCTTAGGGCGTCGTTTAGACTTCGGGTTTTGTTTAGATTAAAAGTTCGCCATAGCTGCAACTTCGCGTACTTCGTTTGTGTTCAACGACCAGACAAAGGCGTCACAGAACCCCACCTTGATCAATAAAGCTTTCATCTTATATTCGCAATATCCAGTTGCAATCTCAGTTTCTTGCTTGTTCTTCGTTTGCTCGCAGGAAACAGACCTTCGTGGTCGAGTTGATCGTGCTCGGCGTGGTCAATAACCTCTCGGAGTTGGTTTAGCGATTGTTAAGGCACGGCGTCCTCTGCGTTACGTCGTAGTCGGATCGTCAAAGTCGACTTCCACCAAAGCGAAATCCACCATCTCATCGAAAGACGGGACACCTTTGCCTCTATCATCCGGGCTAGATCCGGATGATCCGGGTGTATAGCCGGATGATCCGGGTTCGTCAGCGCCGGTTCTGTTTTCTGGGTGCGTGGGGTATCCGGACGTCCGGGGGGGCATCCAGCTGATCCGGGCTTGGTCCGGATGATCCAGGAGAAGGTCCGGATGATCCGGGCAAGTCAATCCGCTCGGGATTTGCTCTTGGGGACGAATTTTTGGGCGGAAATGGATGATTTTCGGGGCAAAATTTGAGCGATTTCGTGGATGGAAGGTGGGGAAACTTGGGGAAATGCTAGATCCACTTGAAACCAAGCAAGTCCATGGATCAAAATCAACAAAACATCATCAAACCAACAAATCACAAAAAAAATGGGGGCTATTTTTGGTGGGGATTTTCGGATTTAGTACGAAAACAACTAAATCAAGCTAGAAAAAGAGGGGTAGGGGCTCCAAAAACGTGATCAACGTGGCTCATGATACCATATGATGTAGGGTGGAACCCTAATTCGTCGATCTTTCACGTTTGGAGCGGGATCCCTCGAAGAACACGATGAACACGGGGAAGAACGGGGAGAAATCACAGGGGAAACACTCAAGAACAAGTCCAATCACACATCCACTAGACAATCAAACACACAAGATCACAAGGTACATGAACAACAAAGGGAAAGATACAAGGTAAGGTTCATCTCCAAAAGGAGGTCTTGATGATATCCTAGATGGATCTTCCCTAAAGAGGGGTCTTGTATCCGCAGGGGGATCTTCTCCTAGATGGAGGTCTTGGCCTCCAATGGAGTAGTGGTCTCTCTCTCTCAAGAGTAGAGATAGGTAGGAGCAAAGCTCACTTAAGAATGAGCTATCACTTTGCTAACCCTAGAAAGGAGGTGGAGGAGGTCTATTTATAGCCCAAGGGGTGAAGGGGTAAGTGATGGGCGAAGGGGTACACGGGCTTCGGCCCAAGTCACGCACGCAGGCGGGGTCCGGATGATCCGGAAGGTGGCCCGGATGATCCGGGTGTCGGGGGTCCGGATGATCCGGGCGACCGTCCGGATGATCCGGCTTCGTCGAGCAGGTTCTGTTGTCTTCGGGCGCGTTAGCCGGATCGTCCGGGAGGTCGTCCGGATCATCCGGGCTCGGTCCGGATCATCCGGCTGGGGGTCCGGATGATCCGGGCAACTCCAGTCCTGCTCCGTTCTTCTTCTTCCTTTCTTCCGTCTTCTCTTCCACGCTTCCCTCGCGGATGGCGTAGTTGTTCCTTGGCATTTGCACTCCTCCTCGTCATCTGTAAAGTTCCGACAATACCTATGCATGCACACGGGAGAAGTGTCAAGTAGTATGCCATCCTCGCAGGGGTCAAGTGAGCATGTGTAAAGGAGATGATTCACCTTAGTGTGTGTGAAGTAGATGTCGTACGTGTCACTTGCCAAATGGGCTCTTGACATGGTGATGTCCGTAGGATGCTCCGCATCAGTTAGCAAGGTGATAGCTCATTCTTAGGTGAGCTTTGCTCCTACCTATCTCTACTCTTGAGAGAGAGAGACCACTACTCCATTGGAGGCCAAGACCTCCATCTAGGAGAAGATCCCGCGGGATATCACCAAGGCCCCCTTGTGGGAAGATCCATCTAGGATATCATCAAGACCTCCTCTTGGAGATGAACCTTACCTTGTATCTTTCCCTTTGTTGTTCATGTACCTTGTGATCTTGTGTGTTTGATTGTCTAGTGGATGTGTGATTTGGACTTGTTCTTGAGTGTTTCCCCTTGTGATTTCTCTCCGTTCTTCCCCGTGTTCATCGTGTTCTTCGAGGGATCCCACTCCAAACGTGAAAGATCGACGCTATAGGGTTCCACCCTACATCATATGGTATCATGAGCCACGTTGATCACGTTTTTGGAGTACCTCCCACCGTTTTCTAGCCTTCTTTTGCTTGATTTCGTCCTAAATCCGAACATCCCCACCAAAAATAGCCCCAAAATTTTTTGTGATTTGTTGGTTTGATGATATTTTGTTGATTTTGATCCATGGATTCGCTTGGTTTCAAGTGGATCTAGCATTTCCCCAAGTTTCCCCACCTTCCATCCACGAAATCTCGTCAATTTTGACCCCTAAATCCCCCATTTCTGCCCAAAAAATTCGTCTCCACGAGCAAATCCCGAGCGGATTGACTTGCCCGGATCATCCGGACCTTCTCCCGGATCATCCGGACATTACCCGGATCAGTTGGACGTCCCCCCGGACGTCCGGATAACCCACGCGCCCGATTTCCCGAACCGGAGCTGACGAACACAGATCATCCAGATGTCCTCCCGGACCATCCGGACATAGCCCGGATGAGCTGGACCTCCTTCCGGATGTCCGGTTAACCCTGAAACTGACGCGGACAGATTTTTGTTTCGGCCATAACTAATTCATCCGAACTCCGATTTTGACGTTCTTTAGCTCTTTTTGAAGCTCTTGACATCCCCCATCCCACAAAAATACCACCAACATCATTTGACTCCATCATGTTTTCTGAAATTTGGCAAGTTTGCCTAGGCCCTCCACCATATCATCCGCATTACCACCACCAACTTCTGCAACCTAACTCATTTTGTTCCCCATTGCATATGTGGTTGTTTGAGTTGTGATTAGAGTCTCCTAAGGTGTTTCGGCTACTTAGGGACAATTGCTTCTTCATCAACCACCACCACCACTTCCGCATAACCTTGCCCACCATACAATTCCACCGCAACCTAACCCAATTTTGTTTGAGTTGTGGCTTGTGTCTCCTAAGGTGTTTCGATTACTTAGGGACGGCAACTTCAACTCCGACTCGTGTATAGCCCATCATTCCACTTCCGCATTGCTAGTGCAACACCACCACCGCTTTCTGCTACCACCATTTGACATTTGTCATTTGAGATTTTGAGTTTGCGGTTTTTCCGTTTCCTAAGGTGTTTCGGCTACTTAGGGACGAGTCTCCATCATCTTGGTATCTACACCAAGAACACCGCGACTCATCATCGCAAAGGACGGTAACCTCGATGACACCTTTGTATATTCCCTTGCAATTGCATTGTTAACTCCTAGCCCATTTTGCGTCACTTGCCTATCGAGACTAGCCATTTGAGTATTGCCGGCAACGTTACTTGTGCACATTAGTGATCCACCATCCATTGCATACATACCATATCATCTTGGTATCATATCATCCATTGTGCCTCAAGTTTGTTCCCGCATATACACAATTGCTATCTTGGTTTGTGCATTGTGCAAAAGTGGCCATAGAAAAAAAAGAGAAAAAGCTTTTAAGCAAAAAGAGAGCAAAGAGCTCGTGAGCACGTGCCATAGCATCATACCCCCATTGCAAATAAGAGCCATACCAAAATCTACATCATATGATATCATACTTGAGAGAAACACTGGGAACCATACATACATAGCATACTTGGGATAGAAGTTTATCCATTTCGCATCTACAGGTTGTGCACAAGTGTCGTATCCGCCTGTTGAGCAATCGTGCTAGCGTCTCTCTTGAGTTGTGCAACACGAGCGTTTTCCGTGGACTCCACATTTTGTGCTCATTCCTTGGTTGCACGACCCCATTTATCTATCCGTGTGTGTGTTTCCGTGTACCATTTGCTATTGGTCTACTTGTTTCACTTGCGAATTTGTGAATCTTTTTCAACATTATTGACTCTTGCTAACATTTTGCATCAAATTTTGTGCCACTATCCTCACCGAGCTCTACCATAAGCTTTTACTTGTAGGTGTGAGTGAACAAGTCCGTACCAATTCCACTATTCTTTCATCTCACATTGAGTGAAGCGAGATACATCCTCAACTTTGGGAAAAGGTAACTTGGTATTGTTTATCTCATTCCCTACTCACCTCTACTCGAGTCTTGTGATGGATAGGCAAGGCATTTCACTTTCGGTCTACAACAACAACGACGAGTTCGATGCCATGAACAACAACTACGACGCCAAGATGGACAAGCGCATGGAGGAGATCAAGGCCCTCGTCAAGTCCTACAAGCGATCTTCCTCATCTTCGAGAAGACGCTCAAGAGCACATCCTTTCGAGCTACCACCTCCGGCAAGATCACATCGGCATCGACACCATCACCAACAAGAACGTGAAGGTCAAGAGCTCAACACCAACAACCGCTCAACGACTTCACCATCTCCCTTGGCATCTTCGCCAAGCGACTTCAAGGCATCTTCGCCTACGGACATATGGCATCTTCGCCAACAAGAACCTCAAGACTACCCTCAAGAGAAGCTACTGATGTAGGGTGGAACCCTAATTCGTCGATCTTTCACGTTTGGAGGGGATCCTACGGAGGAAACACGAAGAACACGCGGAAGCACGAGGGGAAACACGGGGAAAACGAGAGAGAATCACTCAACCGACAAGGGAATCGATCACACAAGTGCTAGATCACCATACACATAAGAGATTCACGAGATCCAAAATCAACAAAGGACGATACAAAAGGTAACGGGTTCTTCTCCGTGAGGAGGTCTTGATGGTCTTCCTTGAAGGGTCTTGAATCCACTTGGGGATCTTCTCCGTAGAGGTCCGAGCTCGAGGAGAAGTAACCAAGTGGATGAGCAAAGCTCTCACACAAAATATGAGCTAATCCTTTGCTAACCCTAGAAAGAGGAAGGAATGGAATATATATAGTCTCTGAGCTAAATGGTACATGGGCTTGGCCCTTCCTTGTTCACGCCACAGGTGAAGCCGGATGTCAGGCGTCGGGCGGATGTCCGGGCTTCATGTGAGGCGGATGTCGGGCTGGGGGGCGGATGTCGGGCTGGCGATCACGACCTTCTGTAGTCTCTGGTGCGGCGCGGATTTTGGGCAGAGCGCCGGATGTCGGGGCCGTGGGAGGCCGGATGTCGGGGCACAGGGGCGGATGTCGAGACCTGTAGCCTTCTTGGCTGAGCTGCGGCTCTTTGTGTTGGCGTCTCGGGGCCGGATGTCCGGGGCCTGGACCGGATGTCCGGGGCCTGGAAGGTGAACTTGTCCGTTTCAGCAGGTTCTCTTCATCCGTGGAGTGGGTAGCTTGTCCATCTTCACGTGCATCCTCGGGAGGTTCTTCTTGACAGCTAATCATGCATAGTGTATCTGATTTAGGTAGTAGCCATGTCTCGAGAGGGTCATATGAAATATCATTTAGGAGAGAAGTCACCTCGGTTTCAAGAGCTCTTGCACGTGCTCGAGTCATAGGTCCTTGTGGGGTTGGATGTGTTTGATAGAGGCAGAGGTGTCCCGTCTTTCGATGAGAAGGTGGATTTCGCTTTGGTGGAAGTCGACTTTGACAATCTGACTACGAGCATGCGAGGACATCGCGCCTTAGCAATCACTAAACCAACTCCGAGAGGTTATTGACCACGCCGGAGCACGATCAACCTGACCACGAGGGTCTATTTCCTACGAGCAAACGAAGAACAAGCAAGAAACTGAGATTGCAATCTGGATATTGCGAATATAAGATGAAAGCTTTATTGATCAAGGTGGGGTTCTGTGGCGCCTTTATGCAGTCGTTGAACACAAGCGAAATCGCGAAGTTGCAGCTATGGCGAACTTTTGATCTAAACAAAACCCAAGCAAAAAGCTACTAGATGGATCTACTTATATAGGAGCAAGGGGTGGCGGCCAAGGAGGTGGGAGAACGTCCCAAGGCAGCCTAAAACTAACCCTAGGTCGTACAAGGCCAATGGGCCCAAGTGGAGGTGACGTAACACCTTTGGACTTGTAGTTTGACTCGGATTCTGGTGTAGCGTCAGATTGTTTCGTCCATAACTCAACGCTCCGGACGGCTTTTAAGGTGATTCCAACTGTGATGGAAAGAGCATGAAATCTACTTTCCAACAAAAAAAAGAATCACCCAATTCGGAGTCCGTATGAAAAAGTTGTTGACGTTTTGAGTCAGGTATGTCATGCAATCCGAATCTGAATCCGAGCGTGAGAGACTTGGACTCTATCTTCTCTTGGCCCAAAAGTGACGTGAGAAGACTTTTAAACAACACCTAAACTTCTCCTTTTCCTTATTTTCATATGTGGATTGTACAAATGTCCCATACACCTGCAATTAGACAAAACACAAAAGTATGTGAAGTATTTTTGTTACGGATGACATAAATATATTATTGAATAGTTTGCACTAGAAATCACACGACAAATATGCATGTATGCAATATTTTGGTCTTATCCAAGGTAGTCATGTCCTCATCATCCTCCCTTCTTGAAAACAAAGCCGTCCTCGGCGTTGCTTATCTGAAATGTGGCTAATGAAAGAGACAAGGTGTACATGTTGTATATGTATCGTCATCAATTTTACTTCCCTTGATTTTTGCATATATGACACATGAATAGATGAGTAACTTGCATAGTTCATAAAATCTGAAGCCAACAAATTAGCACAAGAACTAGAAGGCATGAAAATATTGCAACTCGGTTTGCACATATAAGTGAAGCTCTTATTTATTTCAAAAGATTGACAATGTTCATCATTAAACCATCCCAACATTGGTGAATAAACCTTATTTGAATCAAATTTACATGCTACAACATGCTTAGATAAGCAAACATGCAATGAGTCATTCGACACAGAATCATCACCAAGATTAGAGGTCATATCAAAACGATTAAACATTGATTCTTTTGCATCAACAGTTAATTCAATGGGTGCACTCAAAATTGTTGGTATTTCAGTTGTTTGATCACATGAGCGCATTCATGACATATCAAGATTCTCTAAATTAGGTGTTGTGCTCAAATCACGGGTAACTCAACACATGATGCATTCAAGTTAACTAGGGATGCATCATTCTCATGTGAAGTTATATCATCAATACCTTCTGATTACCTTGTCGCAAAGACGTAGCTGATGTAGGTACACACGTAGACAATGCACCATACTCTTGAGATGATGTCGAGCTCACAATCCGAGGTGGGGCTGCTCTAGTAGGTGCAACGGTGGAGGAACCAACCGGCGGTGGTGAGCATGAACTGGAATAGTAGTTGTTGTAGTCACCCAATGCATCCTCTTGTAGCTGTCTTTCAAAGGTACAAGCACGAACATACATACCGGTAATGCAACGAGGAATATCTGAAATCTTGCTGAATATCATGGTTCAAACCTCCAAAAATCTATTCATTGTATCATCCTTAGATTGTTCTATGTCACAATGATGCATATAAGATTTGAACTCTTTGTAGTAAGCATGAACAGTGTTGTTGCCTTGTTTAAATTGTTCAAATTTGCGAAGCAATTCACGGCGATAGTAAGGAGGAAAAAAATGTTGTCTCATTACATATTTCAAATCTTTCCAAGTTGTGGGTTGGTTATCAATATTTTTCTTACAATGCACACTCCACCAACCTGAAGCAAAACCAGTAAATGCTCTAGTGGCAGCTCGTACTCGCTCAAGTTCAGAAAAGTCATGGTTACTAAAAACTTGTTCTACTTCAAACTCCCAAGCTAGATAAATAGCAGGATTAAATCTACCCTCAAATGACGGTAAAGAGATAACTGACCATGTGGTTGTGTGTGTTGTCCCAACTCTCGTGATGGTGAAGATGTGTTAAATGCGTCCAAGAACTTCTATCTCGAAACCTGTCATGATTAGTAGAAACAAGAAACAAAATTCGAGAATAATGTTCCTATGAACTACTAGGATGTGGTTGTAAAGTGCTCACAAGTAAAGCAAATAGCAATATCTTACAAGTTCTTACCATGCGGCGGTGGTGACAGGCAACCAACGGTGTCAAGTAACTCTGAAGATTGTGTAAAGCGATTGCCAGGGGAACGTACGCATACATGGTGTAGAAATATGTGGAGCTGGGTTGGCTATATATGGTACCAAAAGATTAGCAATAATCAATGCAAAGATGCAATGTTGAATAAACGCTCAACGACGGTACTGTGCTGGTCCTAGGCTAGACCGGACTAGAGACGCGAGCCTAGAACACTAATGAGGTCACGACGTAGCACAACTAGCATCAATGAAGGATACTAAGTAGCTCTTGACAGCAAGATATAAGTGAAGATCACAACGGCAGTAAAGATAATGATGAAAACAAGCGCCAAGCAGGATATACAACAACTCTCTCCAACTTTCCTCTTGAAAAATTTGAGCCAATTTTCTGATAATTTGTCTTTTCTAAGAATTCTACCAACTCAAGCTTTCCAATGCAAAAAGAATCACTCAATTCCGAATTGATATGAGGAGTTAAAGAATTTTAAAACTAGCCTGAAAAATTGGAACAAGCTGTGTTCACGAACTTCGGAGGGCAAAAAGACCTATTTAGAAGCCGATTTTGAGGTGTCAAATATTGAACAAGTTTCTGCAACTATTTACATGCGGCTCGTCGCTAGCTTCAATTTGAGTACCCACGGAGCCAAAGCGGACTTCGTAGGAGGAAGATACACCTGTTTTACTGAACAGTGCGCAAAGCAGATTCAATCCGAATTCAGGTACGAGATTGATTCTAGATAGATCCTTTTTCCTTCTCTTTTTTTCCTCACACTTTTTTTCTTTTCTTCTCTCTCTTTTCTTTTTTTCTTTCCTTTTTTTCTCTTTTTCTCTCTTTTTTCTCCCTCTTTCCAAGACAAACTAGATAAGATGCAGATTGGATCGAGGCAAAGATGTGAATGACCTCACCTATGATTATGACAATGAGCAGTAGCGTAGCACGTGGTGGAAATTAAAAGATGGGATGGTGGACAGCAGAAGGGATAATGATGCAGCGGCGTGACTAATGTGAACAGAACTCGAAACTCTAAAGGAACTAGACACTAAGACCAGCAAGCGACACGACGATGCAACCGATAATTCAACTATGCAAGCAACGAATAGAAAATTGCAAAGGCTCGGTGGCTTGGATAAAGGATGAACAGATCTAACTTTTTGTGGCTTTTCATGGACTATAGGTATGAATGATAGATCGATCTAAACTATGAAAAACTGTAAAATCTCACCGAGCAACCTGAAAACTGATACCACTTGATAGGCGAGAGGTGTCCGTCTTTCGATGAGAAGGTGGATTTCGCTTTGGTGAAGTCGACTTTGACGATCCGACTCTGAGCGTGCGAGGGCGTCGCGCATATATCAATCGCTAAACCAACTCCGAGAGGTTATTGACCACGCGAACACGATCAACGACCACGAGGTCTATTTCCTGCGAGCAAGCGAAGAACAAGCAAAAGCTGAGATTGCAATCTGGATATTGCGAATATAAGATGAAAGCTTTATTGATCAAGGTGGGGTTACGTGGCGCCTTTATGCAGTCGTTGAACACAAGCGAAATCTGCGAAGTTGCAGCTATGGCGAACTTTTGATCTAAACAAAACCCAAGCAAAAAGCTACTAGATGGATCTACTTATATAGGAGCAAGGGTGATGAGGACATCAATACCATTGTTACACCCACAGCCCCTGCTGCTATACATACTGGACCAATTACTAGAGCTCGCGCACGCCAACTAAATTACCAGGTACTTTCGTTTCTTGGTAATGATTCTAATGTTCATGAGAATATGATGCTGCCTAAATTGGATACATTTGTTTTGCTTACAAATGAAGGGCCTAGCTTGGAGAAGGATGAACATTGGAGCAAGAACAAGCATGGAGATGATGGCATGCGCAAGGGGGACAAGAATGGAGTTACAAGTGATGATTTCAGGACTTTGAAGCCACCATAATGAGTACATGAAGCCTTGGACGAAATATACAAGATGCCACTTCATAAATTTCGTCCAGAGGCTATTCTAGGTGTTGCGTCACCTTATTATTGGGCCAGGCCCATGTAATTTCGAAATACATTAGTATAGGCTATTTTTAGAGTCCGTATGTGTGGGGAAACAAGAGATAGGGTTAGTTTCGGACCCCTCCACCAAGGGCCACGAAATTCACCCCCTCTTCCTCCATATATATAGCCCTTAGGGCACCGTTTAGACTTTGGGTTTTGTTTAGATTAAAAGTTAGCCATAGCTGCAACTTCGGCGCATTTCGTTTGTGTTCAACGACTGACAAAGCGCCACAGAACCCCACCTTGATCAATAAAGCTTTCATCTTATATTCGCAATATCCAGATTGCAATCTCAGTTTCTTGCTTGTTCTTCGTTTGCTCGCAGGAAGCAGACCTTCGTGGTCAGGTTGATCGTGCTCGCGTGGTCAATAACCTCTCGGAGTTGGTTTAGCGATTGCTAAAGCGCGGCGTCCTCGACGTTCAGTAGTCGGATCGTCAAAGTCGACTTCCACCAAAGCGAAATCCACCATCTCATCGAAAGGCGGGACACCTTTGCCTCTATCAAGTGGTATCAGATTTCCGTGTTGCTCGGTGAGATTTTACAGTTTTCGTAGTTTAGATCGAGTCATTCTTCATACCTATAGTCCACGAAAAAGCCAAAAAAATTAGGGTTAGTTTATCCTGTCCGAACCAATCGAGCCTTTGCATAATCTTTTCTGTATTTGCTTTGTTGAATTGGCGGTTGCATCGTCGTGTCAAGTTCTGGTCTTAGCGTCTAGTCTTTTAGAGTTTCGAGTTTACATTCACAAGTTGTCACGTCGCCGCTGCCATATACCACCGCCACATATTCACCGCCAATCCGAATCCATATCGCCACCACATATCCGCCGCCATCACGCCCATCCGAGTCCACGCAACATATATCCGCCACCGATCCGAGTTCCACAGATTCATCTCCGCCACCAGTCCGAAGTTCCACCAGATTCATCTCCGCCACCAGTCCTAGTCCGAGTCCGAGAATTGTTGCATTGTTCTCGATTTCCGGATCACGCGATACTCCGAAGTCGTGACAGCACAGACTCCCCAACTTCCAAGCCATCCATGAGAAGAAAAATAGTTCCAGTTTCAAAAAAATAGTTCCAGTCTGGAAAATTCTGGCTAGGCAGTTTTTAGACCATTTGTAGACTTTTCCGAAAAAACATTTGTTGCGGAGCAAAAAAAAAAAAAAAGAGGACAAAAAAGTGCAAAAAAAAAGGAAAAAAAAAGAGAAAAAAAATTCAGAGTGTGCTCCTCCCTTGTTTACGTGCAGCGCAGTGATTTTGTTAGTGTTCTAGGCTCGCGTCTCTAGCACGGTCTAGCCTAGGACCAGCCAAGACTGCGTCGTTGAGCGTCTATTCAACTTTGCATCTCGAATTGATTATTCTTGACCTTTTTGCTACCATGTTATAAGCCTTCCCAGCTCCACATACATCTCGTCGTGCGTTTGATTCTCCCCAGTAATCGCTATATCCAAGCTTTGAGAGTTTTGACTACAGCGGTTGCCGATCACCACCGCTCTTTGGGTAAGCTGGTAAGAATTTGAGATTTGCTTGACGGGTTTGTGATACACCACCACCACTTTTTAGTAGTTTGTAGGATCATATTCTTGTGTGTTCTATTTTCGCTAACCATGGTAGGATCACAGAGCCGATGAGACTGATTGGGAGAACTGACGAACAAACAGCTACATGATAAGTTTCAGCAAATGATGATTGGACAGGTGCAAGGCGTGGTAAACAGATTTGACGAGGCCATGGAGAAGATAGATGGCATTGAGAAGGCGTTTGAAACAAAGCTTGATAGCAAGTTTGATGAATTGCTCATGCGTTTTCCACAACCACCGCCGGCTGCACCTATCGCACCTCTGCGAACGACAACAACTACGCCCCTTCCGAATCAGTATGGACGAGCTCAGCGTGTTCCTCTTGAGCCGGACAAAATTCTGGTGCCGCTGCTCTGCTGTTGGTGCTTCTTTGGCTCTGCTACTCTGCTGCTGGTGGTACCGAGGAGGATGATGAGTATGTGGGCGATTATGAGGATGAGGTTGATCAACATCGAACTACGTGCAACCACCAGCACCACAACCACCGGTCGTCCACATGCAAATAATGGCAATATTAGGGCTCCCCCTCAGTGCGAGATCATGACCATCTCCCTAAACTGAAATTGAATATTCCACCATTTGAGGGTAGATATGTTCACGATATATATCTTACTTGGGAGTTAGAAACTGAACAACGATTTACATGTTTACAATATCCCGAGGAGAGGCGTGTTCTGCTGCATTGTTTGTGCTTTCACTAGCTTTGCATGTGTTTGGTGGTGCGAACATTGTAGATTATATCCTGTTCCAGCTACTTGGGCTGCTTTGAAAACTGCTATGCGTACTCGTTGGGTTCCACCATATTATCAACGTGAATTACTTCAAAAATTGCAGCGCTTAAGACAAGGAAAAACTACGTAGAAGAATATTATCGGGAATTACAAACTGGCTTGATTAGATGTGGTATTGTTGAGGAGAATGAAGCTATGCTTGCACGTTTTCTGGGTGGATTAAATAGAGATTCAGACCATTCTAGACTATAAGGATTATAATAATATCACTCATTTATTCCATCTTGCTTGTAAAGCTGAGCGTGAAGTCTTGAGGATCGGCAGGCATTGGCGGCGCACTAACTTTTCTCGCAGGTCGACCTTCATCATGGACACCACGTGCATCATCTACTTCCTTGCACCATCACCTCCTTCAGGTGCCACCTCCAACCGTGATACAAGAAAGCAGGCACAACCACCACTATCGCCAAGAGCACACCTGCGGGCCTGCACTGAGCTCTTCTTCTTCCATGGCGTCAGCAGGGCACACAAGTGATATTATTTGTCGTCGTTGTAAGGAAGAGGACATTTTTTGAGAGAATGCAAATCTCAGCGTGTGATGATTGCTACGAGGATGGTGGGTATGAGTCCGCTAGTGACTATGATGAGGAGACTTTGGCTCTTATTACACATGAGGAACACGGTGGAGATGCTTCGATCATGAGACACAATACATGGCTGCTGAAGATGCCGGCGGTATGAATGTTTAGTTGCTCAACGTGTTTTGAGTGTGCAGGTTACACAAGCTGAGCAAAATCAGAGGCATAATTTGTTCCATACAAAGGGAGTTGTGAAGGAACGTTCTATTAGCGTCATCATAGATGGAGGGAGCTGCAACAACTTGGCTAGCATGGAGATGGTGGAGAAGCTATCTCTCACCACAAGACCACATCCACATCCTTACTACATCCAATGGTTCAACAACAGCGGCAAGGTGAAGGTAACACGTCTTGTTCGTGTGCATTTTAGTATCTCTACATATGCTGATTATGTTGATTGTGATGTGGTACCTATGCAAGCATGTTCCTTGTTACTTGGTAGACCATGGCAATTTGATAAAAATTCATGTACACCATGGTAGAAACAATCGGTATACTCTTGTTCATAAGGATAAAAATATTACTTTGCTTCCTATGACTCCTGAGTCCATTTTGAAAGATGATATTAATAGAGCTAATAAAGCAAAACAGGAGAAAATAAGAGTGAAAATCAGATTGTGGCAAAAGAATTTGAGCAACACATGAAGCCTAATAATAAACCATCTATGTTGCTTCGAAATTAAATTGAAAAGTGCATGTTTACTTGCCACCAAATCTGATATTGATGAGCTAGATTTTAGCAAATCTATTTGCTATGCTTTTGTGTGCAAAGAGGCATTATTTTCCTCTTGCACGTGCTCGAGTCATAGGTCCTTGTGGGGTTGGATGTGTTTGATAGAGGCAGAGGTGTCCCGTCTTTCGATGAGAAGGTGGATTTCGCTTTGGTGGAAGTCGACTTTGACAATCTGACTACGAGCATGCGAGGACATCGCGCCTTAGCAATCACTAAACCAACTCCGAGAGGTTATTGACCACGCCGGAGCACGATCAACCTGACCACGAGGGTCTATTTCCTACGAGCAAACGAAGAACAAGCAAGAAACTGAGATTGCAATCTGGATATTGCGAATATAAGATGAAAGCTTTATTGATCAAGGTGGGGTTCTGTGACGCCTTTGTCTGGTCGTTGAACACAAACGAAGTACGCGAAGTTGCAGCTATGGCGAACTTTTGATCTAAACAAAACCCAAGCAAAAGCTACTAGATGGATCTACTTATATAGGAGCAAGGGTGGCGGCCAAGGAGGTGGGAGAACGTCCCAAGGCAGCCTAAAACTAACCCTAGGTCGTACAAGGCCAATGGGCCCAAGTGGAGTGACGTAACACCTTTGGACTTGTAGTTTGACTCGGATTCTGGTGTAGCGTCATTGTTTCGTCCATAACTCAACGCTCCGGACGGCTTTTAAGGTGATTCCAACTGTGATGGAAAGAGCATGAAATCTACTTTCCAACAAAAAAAAGAATCACCCAATTCGGAGTCCGTATGAAAAAGTTGTTGACGTTTTGAGTCAGGTATGTCTGTGCAATCCGAATCTGAATCCAGAACGTGAGAGACTTGGACTCTATCTTCTCTTGGCCCAAAAGTGACGTGAGAAGACTTTTTAAACAGCACCTAAACTTCTCCTTTTCCCTTATTTTCATATGTGGATTGTACAAATGTCCCATACACCTGCAATTAGACAAAACACAAAAGTATGTGAAGTATTTTTGTTCTGGATGACATAAATATATTATTGAATAGTTTGCACTAGAAATCACCTGACAAATATGCATGTATGCAATATTTTTGGTCTTATCCAAGGTAGTCATGTCCTCATCATCCTCCCCTTCTTGAAAACAAAGCCGTCCTCGGCGTTGCTTAATCTGAAATGTGGCTAATGAAAGAGACAAGGTGTACATGTTGTATATGTATACGTCATCAATTTTTACTTCCCTTGATTTTTGCATATATGACACATGAATAGATGAGTAACTTGCATAGTTCATAAAATCTGAAGCCAACAAATTAGCACAAGAACTAGAAGGCATGAAAATATTGCAACTCAGTTTGCACATATAAGTGAAGCTCTTATTTATTTCAAAAGATTGACAATGTTCATCATTAAACCATCCCAACATTGGTGAATAAACCTTATTTGAATCAAATTTACATGCTACAACATGCTTAGATAAGCAAACATGCAATGAGTCATTCGACACAGAATCATCACCAAGATTAGAGGTCATATCAAAACGATTAAACATTGATTCTTTTGCATCAACAGTTAATTCAATGGGTGCACTCAAAATTGTTGGTATTTCAGTTGTTTGATCACATGACGCATTCATGACAAGTATCAAGATTCTCTAAATTAGGTGTTGTGCTCAAATCACTGTGTAACTCAACACATGATGCATTCAAGTTAACTAGGGATGCATCATTCTCATGTGAAGTTATATCATCAATACCTTTACAGTTACCTTGTCGCAAAGACGTAGCTGATGTAGGTACACACGTAGACAATGCACCATACTCTTGAGATGATGTCGAGCTCACAATCCGAGGTGGGGCTGCTCTAGTAGGTGCAACGGTGGAGGAACCAACCGACAGTGGTGAGCATGAACTGGAATAGTAGTTGTTGTAGTCACCCAATGCATCCTCTTGTAACTGTCTTTCAAAGGTACAAGCACGAACATACATACCGGTAATGCAACGAGGAATATACTGAAATCTTGCCTGAATATCATGGTTCAAACCTCCAAAAAATCTATTCATTGTATCATCCTTAGATTCTTCTATGTCACAATGATGCATATAAGATTTGAACTCTTTGTAGTAAGCATGAACAGTGTTGTTGCCTTGTTTAAATTGTTCAAATTTGCGAAGCAATTCACGGCGATAGTAAGGAGGGGAAAAATGTTGTCTCATTACATATTTCAAATCTTTCCAAGTTGTGGGTTGGTTATCAATATTTTTCTTACAATGCACACTCCACCAAACTGAAGCAAAACCAGTAAATGCTCTAGTGGCAGCTCGTACTCGCTCAAGTTCAGAAAAGTCATGGTTACTAAAAACTTGTTCTACTTCAAACTCCCAAGCTAGATAAATAGCAGGATTAAATCTACCCTCAAATGACGGTAAAGAGATAACCTGACCATGTGGTTGTGTGTGTTGTCCCAACTCTCGTGATGGTGAAGATGTGTTCGTCGTCCAAGAACTTCTATCTCCGAAACCTGTCATGATTAGTAGAAACAAGAAACAAAATTCGAGAATAATGTTCCTATGAACTACTAGGATGTGGTTGTAAAGTGCTCACAAGAAAGCAAATAGCAATATCTTACAAGTTCTTACCATGCGGCGGTGGTGACGGGCAACCAACGGTGTCAAGTAACTCAAGATTGTGTAAAGCGATTGCCCAGGAGAACGACGCATACATGGTGTAGAAATATGTGGAGCTGGGTTGGCTATATATGGTACCAAAAGATTAGCAATAATCAATGCAAAGATGCAATGTTGAATAAGCGCTCAACGACGCAGTCTTTGCTTTGGTCCTAGGCTAGACCGGACTAGAGACGCGAGCCTAGAACACTAATGAGGTCACGACGTAGCACAACTAGCATCAATGAAGGATACTAAGTAGCTCTTGACAGCAAGATATAAGTGAAGATCACAACGGCAGTAAAGATAATGATGAAAAACAACTGCCAAGCAGGATATACAACAACTCTCTCCAACTTTCCTCTTGAAAAATTTGAGCCAATTTTCTGATAATTTGTCTTTTCTAAGAATTCTACCAACTCAAGCTTTCCAATGCAAAAAGAATCACTCAATTCCGAATTGATATGAGGAGTTAAAGAATTTTAAAACTAGCCTGAAAAATTGGAACAAGCTGTGTTCACGAACTTCGGAGGGCAAAACGACCTATTTAGAAGCCGATTTTGAGGTGTCAAATATTGAACAAGCTTCTGCAACTATTTAGATGCGGCTCGTCGCTAGCTTCAATTTGAGTACTCACGGAGCCAAAACGGACTTCGTATGAGGAAGATACACCTGTTTTACTGAACAGTGCGCAAAACAGATTCCAATCCGAATTCAGGTACGAGATTGATTCTAGATAGATCCTTTTTTTCCTTCTCTTTTTTTTTCCTCACACTTTTTTTTTCTTTTTCTTCTCTCTCTTTTTCTTTTTTTTCTTTCCTTTTTTTTCTCTTTTTTTCTCTCTTTTTTTTCTCCCTCTTTCCAAGACAAACTAGATAAGATGCAGATTGGATCAGGCAAAGATGTGAATGACCTCACCTATGATTATGACAATGAACAGCGCGTAGCACGTGGTGGAAATTAAAAGATGGGATGGTGGACAGCGAGAAGGATAATGATGCAGCGGCGGCGTGACTAATGTGAACAGAACTTCGAAACTCTAAAGGAACTAGACACTAAGACCAGCAATCGACACGACGATGCAAACCGATAATTCAACTATGCAAGCAACGAATAGAAAATTGCAAAGGCTCGGTGGCTTGGATAAAGGATGAACAGATCTAACTTTTTTGTGGCTTTTTCATGGACTATAGGTATGAATGATAGATCACGATCTAAACTATGAAAAACTGTAAAATCTCACGAGCAACCTGAAAACTGATACCACTTGATAGAGGCGAAGGTGTCCGTCTTTCGATGAGAAGGTGGATTTCGCTTTGGTGGAAGTCGACTTTGACGATCCGACTCTGACGTCACGAGGGCGTCGCGCCTTGCAATCGCTAAACCAACTCCGAGAGGTTATTGACCACGCCGAACACGATCAACGACCACGAGGTCTATTTCCTGCAATGACAAGCGAAGAACAAGCAAGCTGAGATTGCAATCTGGATATTGCGAATATAAGATGAAAGCTTTATTGATCAAGGTGGGGTTCTGTGACGCCTTTGTCTGGTCGTTGAACACAAGCGGCACAGCGAAGTTGCAGCTATGGCGAACTTTTTGATCTAAACAAACCCAAGCAAAAAGCTACTAGATGGATCTACTTATATAGGAGCAAGGGTGATGAGGACATCAATACCATTGTTACACCCACAGCCCCGCTGCTATACATCTTGGACCAATTACTAGAGCTCACAAGACGCCAACTAAATTACCAGTACTTTCGTTTCTTGGTAATGATTCTAATGTTCATGAGAATATGATGCTGCCTAAATTGGATACATTTGTTTTGCTTACAAATGAAGGGCCTAGCTTGGAGAAGGATGAACATTGGAGCAAGAACAAGCATGGAGATGATGGCATGCTAAGGGGACAAGAATGGAGTTACAAGTGATGATTTCAGGACTTTGAAGCCACCATAATGAGTACATGAAGCCTTGGACGAAATATACAAGATGCCACTTCATAAATTTCGTCCAGAGGCTATTCTAGGTGTTGCGTCACCTTATTATTGGGCCAGGCCCATGTAATTTCGAAATACATTAGTATAGGCTATTTTTAGAGTCCGTATGTGGGGAAACAAGAGATAGGGTTAGTTTGGACCCCTCCACCAAGGGCCACGAAATTCACCCCTCTTCCTCCATATATATAGCCCTTAGGGCACCGCTTAGACTTTGGGTTTTGTTTAGATTAAAAGTTCGCCATAGCTGCAACTTCACAGCATGCCGTTTGTGTTCAACGACTGAGACAAAGGCGCCACGTAACCCCACCTTGATCAATAAAGCTTTCATCTTATATTCGCAATATCCAGATTGCAATCTCAGTTTCTTGCTTGTTCTTCGCTTGCTCGCAGGAAATGACCTTCGTGGTCGGAGTTGATCGTGCTCCGCGTGGTCAATAACCTCTCGGAGTTGGTTTAGCGATTGCTAAGGCGCGACGCCCTCGACGTTCAGAGTCGGATCGTCAAAGTCGACTTCCACCAAAGCGAAATCCACCATCTCATCGAAAGACGGACACCTTTGCCTCTATCAAGTGGTATCAGATTTCCGTGTTGCTCGGTGAGATTTTACAGTTTTTCGTAGTTTAGATCGAGTCTGTTCTTCATACCTATAGTCCACGAAAAAGCCAAAAAAATTAGGGTTAGTTTATCCTGTCCAACCAATCTGAGCCTTTGCATAATCTTTTTTCAGATTTGCTTTGTTGAATTGGCGGTTGCATCGTCGTGTCAAGTTGCTGGTCTTAGCGTCTAGTCTTTTAGAGTTTGAGTTCATTCACAAGTTGTCACGTCGCCGCTGCCATATACCACCGCCACATATTCACCGCCAATCCGAATCCATATACGCCACCACATATCCGCCGCCATCACGCCCATCCGAGTCCACACCGCAACATATATCCGCCACCATCCGAAGTTCCACCAGATTCATCTCCGCCACCAATCCGAAGTTCCACCAGATTCATCTCCGCCACCAGTCCTAGTCCGAGTCCAAGAATTGTTGCATTGTTCTCGATTTCCAGATCACGCGATACTCCGAAAGTCGTGATAAGACAGACTCCCCAACTTCCAAGCCATCCAGAAGAAAAATAGTTCCAGTTTCAAAAATAGTTCCAGTCTGGAAAATTCTGGCTAGGCAGTTTTTAGACCATTTGTAGACTTTTCCGAAAAAACATTTGTTGCGGAGCAAAAAAAAAAAAAGAGGACAAAAAGTGCAAAAAAAAGGAAAAAAGAGAAAAAAATTCAGAGTGTGCTCCTCCCTTGTTTACGTGCAGCGCAGTGATTTTGTTAGTGTTCTAGGCTCGCGTCTCTAGCACGGTCTAGCCTAGGACCAGACAAGACTGCGTCGTTGAGCGCCTATTCAACTTTGCATCTCTGAATTGATTATTCTTGACCTTTTTTGCTACCATATTATAAGCCTTCCCAGCTCCACATACATCTACGTCGGCGCTTGATTCTCCCCGTAATCGCTATATCCAAGCTTTGAGAGTTTTGACTACAACGGTTGCCGATCACCACCGCTTGGGTAAGAACTGGTAAGAATTTGAGATTTGCTTGACGGGTTTGTGATACACCACCACCACTTTTTAGTAGTTTGTAGGATCATATTCTTGTGTGTTCTATTTTCTGCTAACCATGGTAGGATCACAGGCCGATGAGACTGATTGGGAGAACCTGACGAACAAACAGCTACATGATAAGTTTCAGCAAATGATGATTGGACAGGTGCAAGACGTGGTAAACAGATTTGACGAGGCCATGGAGAAGATAGATGGCATTGAGAAGACGTTTGAAACAAAGCTTGATAGCAAGTTTGATGAATTGCTCGCGTTTTCCACAACCACCGCCGGCTGCACCTATCGCACCTCCGCAACGACAACAACTACGCCCTTCCGAATCAGTATGGGACGAGCTCAGCGTGTTCCTCTTGAGCCAGACAAAATTCTGGTGCCGCTGCTACTGCTGTTGGTGCTTCTTTGGCTCCTACATCGCTGCTGGTGGTACCGAGGAGGATGATGAGTATGTGGACGATTATGAGGATGAGGTTGATCAACATCGTAACTACGTGCAACCACCAGCACCACAACCACCAGGTCGCCCACATGCAAATAATGGCAATATTAGGGCTCCCCTCAGTGCGAGATCATGACCATCTCCCTAAACTGAAATTGAATATTCCACCATTTGAGGGTAGATATGTTCTCGATATATATCTTACTTGGGAGTTAGAAACTGAACAACGATTTACATGTTTACAATATCCCGAGGAGAGACGTGTTCTCGCTGCTTTGTTTGTGCTTTCACTAGCTTTGCATGTGTTTGGTGGTGCGAACATTGTAGATTATATCCTGTTCCACTACTTGGGCTGCTTTGAAAACTGCTATGCGACTCGTTGGGTTCCACCATATTATCAACGTGAATTACTTCAAAATTGCAGCGCTTAAGACAAGGAAAAACTCAGAGAAGAATATTATCAGGAATTACAAACCGGCTTGATTAGATGTGGTATTGTTGAGGAGAATGAAGCTATGCTTGCACGTTTTCTCGGGTGGATTAAATAGAGATTCAGACCATTCTAGACTATAAGGATTATAATAATATCACTCATTTATTCCATCTTGCTTGTAAAGCTGAACGTGAAGTGCTTGGATCGACAGCATTGGCGCGCACTAACTTTTCTGCAGTCGACCTTCATCATGGACACCACGTGCATCATCTACTTCCACCGCACCATCACCTCCTTCAGGTGCCACCTCCAACCGTGATACAAGAAAGCAGGCACAACCACCACTATCTCGCCAAGAGCACACCGCCGGGCTGCTGCAGAGCTCTTCTTCTTCCATGGCGTCAACAGGGCACACAAGTGATATTATTTGTCGTCGTTGTAAGGGAAGAGGACATTTTCGAGAGAATGCAAATCTCAGCGTGTGATGATTGCTCACGAGGATGGTGGGTATGAGTCCGCTAGTGACTATGATGAGGAGACTTTGGCTCTTATTACACATGAGGAACACGGTGGAGATGATTGATCATGAGACACAATACATGGCTGTGAAGATCTTGACAGTATGAATGTTTAGTTGCTCAACGTGTTTTGAGTGTGCAGGTTACAAGCTGAGCAAAATCAGAGGCATAATTTGTTCCATACAAAGGAGTTGTGAAGGAACGTTCTATTCGCGCCATCATAGATGGAGGGAGCTGCAACAACTTGGCTAGCATGGAGATGGTGGAGAAGCTATCTCTCACCACAAGACCACATCCACATCCTTACTACATCCAATGGTTCAACAACAGCGGCAAGGTGAAGGTAACACGTCTTGTTAGTGTGCATTTTAGTATCTCTACATATGCTGATTATGTTGATTGTGATGTGGTACCTATGCAAGCATGTTCCTTGTTACTTGGTAGACCATGGCAATTTGATAAAATTCTGTACACCATGGTAGAAACAATCGGTATACTCTTGTTCATAAGGATAAAAATATTACTTTGCTTCCTATGACTCCTGAGTCCATTTTGAAAGATGATATTAATAGAGCTAATAAAGCAAAACAGGAGAAAAATAAGAGTGAAAATCAGATTGTGGCAAAAGAATTTGAGCAACACATGAAGCCTAATAATAAACCATCTCATGTTGCTTCGAAATTAAATTGAAAAGTGCATGTTTACTTGCCACCAAATCTGATATTGATGAGCTAGATTTTAGCAAATCTATTTGCTATGCTTTTGTGTGCAAAGAGGCATTATTTTCATTCGAGGACGTGCCTTCCTCTTTGCCCCTCGCTGTCACTAACATTTTGCAGAGTTCGCCGACGTCTTTCCACAAGACGTGCCACCGGATTACCACCTATTCGAGGGATTGAGCATCAAATTGACTTAATTCGGTGCATCATTACCCAACCGTGCACCATACCGCACTCAATCCGGAGGAGACGAAGGAGATTATCGTCAATACAGGAGCTGCTCGACAAAGGTTATATACGCGAATCCCTTAGTCCTTGTGTTGTTCCTATTATTCTAGTGCCGAAAAAGGATGGTACGTCACGTATGTGTGTTGATTGTAGAGGCATCAATAATATTACTATTCGTTATCGCCACCCTATTCCTAGGCTAGATGATATGCTTGATGAATTGAGTGGCTCTACAATATTCTCCAAAGTTGATTTGCGAGTGGATACCATCAAATTCGTATGAAATTGGGAGATGAATGGAAAACAGCATTTAAAACTAAGTTTGGATTATATGAGTGGTTAGTCATGCCTTTTGGGTTAACTAATGCACCTAGTACTTTCATGAGATTAATGAACGAAGTTTTACGTGCTTTCATTGGACGATTTGTGGTAGTCTATTTTGATGATATACTGATTTATAGCAAATCTTTGGAAGAACATTTGGAACATTTACGTGTTGTTTTTAATGCTCTACGTGATGCACGTTTGTTTGGTAACCTTGGGAAGTGCACCTTTTGCACCGACCGAGTATCTTTTCTTGGCTATGTTGTTACTCCACAGGGAATTGAAGTTGATAAAGCCAAGATTGAAGCTATTGAGAGTTGGCCGCAGCCCAAAACGGTCACACAAGTGAGGAGTTTCCTTGGCCTCGCTGGTTTCTATAGGCGTTTTGTGAGAGATTTCAGCACCATTGCTGCACCTCTCAATGAGCTTACAAAGAAGGATGTGCCTTTTGTTTGGGGTACCGCACAGGAAGAAGCCTTCACGGTATTGAAAGATAAGTTGACACATGCTCCTTTACTCCAACTTCCTGATTTTAATAAGACTTTTGAGCTTGAATGTGATGCTAGTGGAATTGGATTAGGAGGTGTGTTATTACAAGATGGCAAACCTGTTGCATACTTTTTTGAAAAATTGAGTGGGCCTAGTCTGAATTACTCTACTTATGATAAAGAATTATATGCTCTTGTTCGGACTTTAGAAACATGGCAACATTATTTATGGCCCAAAGAATTTGTTATACATTCGATCATGAATCTTTGAAACATATTAAAAGTCAAGCTAAACTGAATCGTAGACATGCTAAATGGGTTGAATTCATTGAGACTTTCCTTATGTCATTAAACACAAGAAGGGTAAAGAAAATGTTATTGCTGATGCATTGTCTCGTCGCTATACTATGCTTTCACAACTTGACTTCAAAATATTTGGTTTGGAGACCATCAAAGATCAATATGTGCATGATGCTGATTTTAAAGATGTATTGCAGAATTGTAAAGAAGGAAGAACATGGAACAAGTTTGTCGTTAATGATGGATTTGTGTTCCGTGCTAACAAGCTATGCATTCCAGCTAGCTCCGTTCGTCTTTTCTTGTTGCAGGAGGCATGGAGGAGGACTAATGGGACACTTTGGCGTGAAGAAGACGGAGGACGTACTTGCTACACATTTCTTTTGGCCAAAGATGAGGACGGGATGTTGAGCGCTTTATTGCTCGCTGCACTACATGTCAAAAAGCTAAGTCACGACTCAATCCTCATGGTTTATATATGCCTTTGCCTGTACCTAGTGTTCCTTGGGAGGATATATCTATGGACTTTGTTTTAGGTTTACCTAGAACAAAGAAGAGGAGGGATAGCATATTTGTTGTCGTGGATAGATTCTCGAAAATGGCACACTTTATACCATGTCATAAAAGCGATGATGCTGTCAATGTTGCTGATTTGTTCTTTCGTGAAATTATTCGCTTGCATGGTGTGCCAAATACTATTGTTTCAGATCGTGATACTAAATTTCTTAGCCACTTTTGGAGATGTTTATGGGCTAAGTTGGGGACTAAACTGCTTTTTAGTACTACTTGTCACCCCCAAACTGATGGACAAACTGAAGTAGTCAATAGAACATTGTCTACTATGCTTAGGGCTGTTCTAAAGAATAATAAGAAAATGTGGGAGGAATGCTTGCCTCATATTGAATTTGCTTATAATCGCTCATTGCATTCTACTACTAAGATGTGCCCTTTTGAAGTTGTGTATGGTTTCCTACCTCGTGCACCTATTGATTTGTTGCCTCTTCCATCTTCGGAGAAGGTTAATTTTGATGCTAAAGAACGTGCTGAATTGATTTTAAAATGCATGAGTTAACTAAGGAAAACATTGAGCGTATGAATGCTAAATATAAACTTGTTGGAGATAAGGGTAGAAAACATGTTGTGTTTGCACTGGAGATCTTGTTTGGTTACATTTGCGTAAGGATAGATTTCTGATTTGCGCAAATCAAAGCTAATGCCACGTGCTGCTGGTCCCTTTAAGGTGTTGGAGAAAGTAAATGATAATGCATATAAACTTGAGCTGCCTGCAGATTTTGGGGTTAGTCCCACTTTTAACATTGCAGATTTGAAGCCATATTTGGGTGAGGAAGATGAACTTCCGTCGAGGACGACTTCATTTCAAGAAGGGAGGATGATGAGGACATCAATACCATTGTTACACCCACAGCCCCTGCTGCTATACATCTTGGACCAATTACTAGAGCTCACAAGACGCCAACTAAATTACCGTGTACTTTCGTTTCTTGGTAATGATTCTAATGTTCATGAGAATATGATGCTGCCTAAATTGGATACATTTGTTTTGCTTACAAATGAAGGGCCTAGCTTGGAGAAGGATGAACATTGGAGCAAGAACAAGCATGGAGATGATGGCATGCTAAGGGGGACAAGAATGGAGTTACAAGTGATGATTTCAGGACTTTGAAGCCACCATAATGAGTACATGAAGCCTTGGACGAAATATACAAGATGCCACTTCATAAATTTCGTCCAGAGGCTATTCTAGGTGCTGCGTCACCTTATTATTGGGCCAGGCCCATGTAATTTCGAAATACATTAGTATAGGCTATTTTAGAGTCCGTATGTGTGGGGAAACAAGAGATAGGGTTAGTTTCGGACCCCTCCACCAAGGGCCACGAAATTCACCCCCTCTTCCTCCATATATATAGCCCTTAGGGCACCGTTTAGACTTTGGGTTTTGTTTAGATTAAAAGTTCGCCATAGCTGCAACTTCGCGTACTTCGTTTGTGTTCAACGACTGCACAAAGCGCCACAGAACCCCACCTTGATCAATAAAGCTTTCATCTTATATTCGCAATATCCAGATTGCAATCTCAGTTTCTTGCTTGTTCTTCGTTTGCTCGCAGGAAACAGACCTTCGTGGTCAGGTTGATCGTGCTCCGGCGTGGTCAATAACCTCTCGGAGTTGGTTTAGCGATTGCTAAGGCGCGACGTCCTCGCACGTTCGTAGTCGGATCGTCAAAGTCGACTTCCACCAAAGCGAAATCCACCATCTCATCGAAAGACGGGACACCTTTGCCTCTATCAAAGGGATGGCGGCCAAGGAGGTGGGAGAACGTCCCAAGGCAGCCTAAAACTAACCCTAGGTCGTACAATTCCAATGGGCCCAAGTGGAGGTGACGTAACACCTTTGGACTTGTAGTTTGACTCGGATTCTGGTGCAGCGTCAGATTGTTTCGTCCATAACTCAACGCTCCGGACGGCTTTTAAGGTGATTCCAACTGTGATGGAAAGAGCATGAAATCTAATTTCAAAAAAAAAGAATCACCCAATTCGGAGTCCGTATGAAAAAGTTGTTGACGTTTTGAGTCGGTATGTCTCATGCAATCCGAATCTGAATCCAGAACGTGAGAGACTTGGACTCTATCTTCTCTTGGCCCAAAAGTGACGTGAGAAGACTTTTTAAACAGCACCTAAACTTCTCCTTTTCCCTTATTTTCATATGTGGATTGTACAAATGTCCCATACACCTGCAATTAGACAAAACACAAAAGTATGTGAAGTATTTTTGTCCTGGATGACATAAATATATTATTGAATAGTTTGCACTAGAAATCACCTGACAAATATGCATGTATGCAATATTTTTGGTCTTATCCAAGGTAGTCATGTCCTCATCAGTGTTGATGTAGAGTCCATGGGGATGATGGAACGATGCTCCGCATCATATCCCCTCCCTTCGAAAGGATCCGACCTCGGATCAAGATCTTCATCACCATGGAAAGGCGAGAGGTCTTTGACGTTGAAGGTGTCGCTCACGTTGTACTTGTCGGTTGGTAGGTCGAGCTTGTAGGCGTTGTTGTTGTAGCGTGCTAACACCTTGAAAGGTCCATCGGCTCGAGGTAGAAGTTTGGACTTGCGTTCGTTGGGGAAGCGTTCCTTGCGTAAGTGTAGCCACACGAGATCGCCTATGTTGAAGATCATGGGTTGCTTGTTGATGTTGAGCTTGGTCGCTAGTCGTTGTACTTGGCGCTCGATGGTGTGTCTTGTATCTTCATGCATCTTCTTGATGTAGCTTGCACGGGCGCTTGCGTCGAGGTTGGTGCGCTCTTGTAGAGGTAGTGGTAGAATGTCCAATGGGGACAATGGGTTGAAGTCGTAGACGACCTCGAAGGGGGACATGACGGTCGTCGAATGTCTTGCGCGGTTGTAGGCGTACTCGGCTATGGGTAGACACGCCTCCCACTCCTTGATGTTCTTCTTGATCAACACGCGGAGTAGAGTGGAGAGCGTCCGGTTCGTCACCTCCGTTTAGCCGTCGGTTTGAGGATGGTATGCGGAGGAGAACAATAGCTTGATTCCGAGCTTGGCGCAAAGAGTTTTCCAAAAGTAACTCAAGAACTTGACGTCGCGGTCGGAGACGATTGACCTTGGTACTCCATGGAGGCGTAAGATTTCCCTACAAAAGAGATTTGCAATATGTGAAGCATCGTCTACCTTGTTGCAAGGGATAAAATGTGCCATTTTAGAAAATCGGTCCACAACAACAAACACGGAATCCTTTCCATTTTGTGTTCTAGGCAAACCAAGTACAAAATCCATGCTAATGTCTTCCCAAGGTTGATAAGGAATAGGGAGAGGCATGTAAAGGCCATGAGATTGAGCTTTTGACTTAGCTTTGCGGCATGTTGAACATCTTGTGGTGAAGCGTGAGACGTCTCGAAACATCTTTGGCCAAAAGTAGTTCTTGGAGAGCGTGGCAAATGTCTTGTCGCGTCCAAAGTGTCCCATGAGTCCACCGCCATGAGCCTCTTGCAAAAGGAGCAAACGAAGAGAAGACTCGGGTATGCATAGTTTGTTAGCTCTCATAAGATAACCATCCTTGAGGTAATATTGTTCCCAAGATGTATGTGTCAAACATTTAGTATAATGAGGTGCAAAAGATGGATCACTAGCATACAAATCTTTGATGTGCTCAAAACCAATAACATTCAACTCAAGTTGGGTGACAAGCGTGCATATGCGTGAAAGTGCATCGGCGACTACATTTTCCTTGCCTTTAATGTACTTGATCACATATGGAAATGATTCAATACATTCACTCCATTTGGCATGTCGCTTGTTCAATTTAGTTTGACCTTTTAAGTACTTAAGCGTTTCATGATCGGTATGGATGACAAACTCATGAGGCCTAAGATAATGTTCCCAAACATGTAGTACACACACTAAAGCATACAATTCCTTGTCATATACGGGATAGTTAAGTTGAGCACCGGAGAGTTTTTCACTAAAATAAGCAATGGCTCGTTTTTCTTGCATCAAAACTCCGCCAATTCCGGTACCACTTGCATCACAATGAACCTCAAAAGTTTTGTCAAAGTTGGGCAAAGCAAGAATCGGAGCATGAGTAAGCACAGACTTGAGCTCATTAAAAGCGGTTGATTGTAAAGTTCCCCAAACAAAAGGAGTATTCTTATTACTTAAAGCATGCAAAGGGGCTGCAATAGTGCTAAAGTTTTTCACAAAGCGACGGTAAAAACCTGCAAGACCAAGGAAACTTCGCACTTGTTGCAAATTGGTGGGTTGGGGCCAAGTTTCAATTGCTTCAATTTTAGTTTCATCAACATGGACCCCCTCGGAAGAGACAACGAAACCCAAGAAAACCACTTTGTCAACGCCAAAAGTGCATTTTTTCAAGTTGGCATAAAGACTTTCTGATAGAGGCAAAGGTGTCCCGTCTTTCGATGAGATGGTGGATTTCGCTTTGGTGGAAGTCGACTTTGACGATCCGACTACGAAGCGCAGCGAGGACGCCGCGCTTTAGCAATCGCTAAACCAACCCCGAGAGGTTATTGACCACGCCGAGCACGATCAACTCGACCACGAGGGTCTATTTCCGCGAGCAAACGAAGAACAAGCAAGAAACTGAGATTGCAATCTGGATATTGCAAATATAAGATGAAAGCTTTATTGATCAAGGTGGGGTTACGTGGACGCCTTTGTGCGGTCGTTGAACACAAACGAAACGCAGCGAAGTTGCAGCTATGGCGAACTTTTGATCTAAACAAAACCCAAAGTCTAAACGGTGCCCTAAGGGCTGTATATATGGAGGAAGAGGGGAGAATTTCGTGGCCCTTGGTGGAGGGGTCCAAACTAACCCTATCTCTTGTTTCCCCACACATACGGACTCTAAAATAGCCTATACTAATGTATTTCGAAATTACATGGGCCTGGCCCAATAATAAGGTGACGCAGCACCTAGAATAGCCTCTGGACGAAATTTATGAAGTGGCATCTTGTATATTTCGTCCAAGGCTTCATGCACTCATTATGGTGGCTTCAAAGTCCTGAAATCATCACTTGTAACTCCATTCTTGTCCCCTGCGCATGCCATCATCTCCATGCTTGTTCTTGCTCCAATGTTCATCCTTCTCCAAGCTAGGCCCTTCATTTGTAAGCAAAACAAATGTATCCAATTTAGGCAGCATCATATTCTCATGAACATTAGAATCATTACCAAGAAACGAAAGTACCGGTAATTTAGTTGGCGTCTTGTGAGCTCTAGTAATTGGTCCTGTATGTATAGCAGCAGGGCTGTGGGTGTAACAATGGTATTGATGTCCTCATCATCCTCCCTTCTTGAAATGAAGTCGTCCTCGACGGAAGTTCATCTTCCTCACCCAAATATGGCTTCAAATCTGCAATGTTAAAAGTGGGACTAACCCCAAAATCTGCAGGCAGCTCAAGTTTATATGCATTATCATTTACTTTCTCCAACACCTTAAAGGGACCAGCAGAACGTGGCATTAGCTTTGATTTGCGCAAATCAGAAATCTATCCTTACGCAAATGTAACCAAACAAGATCTCCGGTGCAAACACAACATGTTTTCTACCCTTATCTCCAGAAGTTTATATTTAGCATTCATACGCTCAATGTTTTCCTTAGTTAACTCATGCATTTTTAAAATCAATTCAGCATGTTCTTTAGCATCAAAATTAACCTTCTCCAAGATGGAAGAGGCAACAAATCAATAGGTGCACGAGGTAGGAAACCATACACAACTTCAAAAGGGCACATCTTAGTAGTAGAATGCAATGAACGATTATAAGCAAATTCAATATGAGGCAAGCATTCCTCCCACATTTTCTTATTTTTCTTTAGAACAGCCCTAAGCATAGTAGACAATGTTCTATTGACTACTTCAGTTTGTCCATCGGTTTGGGGTGACAAGTAGTACTAAAAAGCAGTTTAGTCCCCAACTTAGCCCATAAACATCTCCAAAAGTGGCTAAGAAATTTAGTATCACGATCTGAAACAATAGTATTTGGCACACCATGCAAGTTTAATAATTTCACGAAAGAACAAATCAGCAACATTGACAAAGATCATCGCTTTTATGACATGGTATAAAGTGTGCCATTTTCGAGAATCTATCCACGACAACAAATATGCTATCCTCCCTTCTTTGTTCTAGGTAAACCTAAAACAAAGTCCATAGATATATCCTCCCAAGGAACACTAGGTACAGGCAAAGGCATATATAAACCATGAGGATTGAGTCGTGACTTAGCTTTTTGACATGTAGTGCAATGAGCAATAAAACGCTCAACATCCCGTCTCATCTTTGGCCAAAAGAAATGTTTAGCAAGTACGTCCTCCGCCTTCTTCACGCCAAAGTGTCCCATTAGTCCTCCTCCATGCGCCTCCTGCAACAACAAAAGACGAACGGAGCTAGCTGGAATGCATAGCTTGTTAGCACGAACACAAATCCATCATTAACGACAAACTTGTTCCATGTTCTTCCTTCTTTACAATTCTGCAATACATCTTTAAAATCAGCATCATGCAAATATTGATCTTTGATGGTCTCCAAACCAAATATTTTGAAGTCAAGTTGTGAAAGCATAGTATAGCGATTTAGACAATGCATCAGCAATAACATTTTCTTTACCCTTCTTGTGTTTAATGACATAAGGAAAGTCTCAATGAATTCAACCCATTTAGCATGTCTACGATTCAGTTTAGCTTGACTTTTAATATGTTTCAAAGATTCATGATCGAATGTATAACAAATTCTTTGGGCCATAAATAATGTTGCCATGTTTCTAAAGTCCGAACAAGAGCATATAATTCTTTATCATAAGTAGAATAATTCAGACTAGGCCCACTCAATTTTTCAGAAAAGTATGCAACAGGTTTGCCATCTTGTAATAACACACCTCCTAATCCAATTCCACTAGCATCACATTCAAGCTCAAAAGTCTTATTAAAATCAGGAAGTTGGAGTAAAGGACATGTGTCAACTTAGCTTTCAATACCGTGAAGGCTCTTCCTGTGCGGTACCCCAAACAAAAGGCACATCCTTCTTTGTAAGCTCGTTGAGAGGTGCAGCAATGGTGCTGAAATCTCTCACAAAACGCCTATAGAAACCAGCGAGGCCAAGGAAACTCCTCACTTGTGTGATCGTTTTGGGCTGCGGCCAACTCTCAATAGCTTCAATCTTGGCTTTATCAACTTCAATTCCCTGTGGAGTAACAACATAGCCAAGAAAAGATACTCGGTCGGTGCAAAAGGTGCACTTCCCAAGGTTACCAAACAAACGTGCATCACGTAGAGCATTAAAAACAGCACGTAAATGTTCCAAATGTTCTTCCAAAGATTTGCTATAAATCAGTATATCATCAAAATAGACTACCACAAATCGTCCAATGAAAGCACGTAAAACTTCGTTCATTAATCTCATGAAAGTACTAGGTGCATTAGTTAACCCAAAAGGCATGACTAACCACTCATATAATCCAAACTTAGTTTTAAATGCTGTTTTCCATTCATCTCCCAATTTCATACGAATTTGATGGTATCCACTACGCAAATCAACTTTGGAGAATATTGTAGAGCCACTCAATTCATCAAGCATATCATCTAGCCTAGGAATAGGGTGACGATAACGAATAGTAATATTATTGATGCCTCTACAATCAACACACATACGTGACGTACCATCCTTTTTCGGCACTAGAATAATAGGAACAGCACAAGGACTAAGGGATTCGCAGATATAACCTTTGTCGAGCAGCTCCTGTAGTTGACGATAATCTCCTTCGTCTCCTCTGGATTGGTACGGTATGGTGCACGGTTGGGTAATGATGCACCGGAATTAAGTCAATTTGATGCTCAATCCCTCGAATAGGTGGTAATCCGGTGGCACGCCTTGTGGAAAGACGTCGCGAACTCTCGCAAAATGTTAGTGACAGCGAGGGGCAAAGAGGAAGGCACGTCCTCGAATGAAAATAATGCCTCTTTGCACACAAAAGCATAGCAAATAGATTTGCTAAAATCTAGCTCATCAATATCAGATTTGGTGGCAAGTAAACATGCACTTTTCAATTTAATTTCGAAACAACAGAGATGGTTTATTATTAGGCTTCATGTGTTGCTCAAATTCTTTTGCCACAATCTGATTTTCACTCTTATTTTTCTCCTGTTTTGCTTTATTAGCTCTATTAATATCATCTTTCAAAATGGACTCAGGAGTCATAGGAAGCAAAGTAATATTTTTATCCTTATGAACAAGAGTATACTGATTGTTTCTACCATGGTGTACAGAATTTTATCAAATTGCCATGGTCTACCAAGTAACAAGGAACATGCTTGCATAGGTACCACATCACAATCAACATAATCAGCATATGTAGAGATACTAAAATGCACACTAACAAGACGTGTTACCTTCACCTTGCCGCTGTTGTTGAACCATTGGATGTAGTAAGGATGTGGATGTGGTCTTGTGGTGAGAGATAGCTTCTCCACCATCTCCATGCTAGCCAAGTTGTTGCAGCTCCCTCCATCTATGATGACGCGAATAGAACGTTCCTTCACAACTCCTTTGTATGGAACAAATTATGCCTCTGATTTTGCTCAGCTTGTGTAACCTGCACACTCAAAACACGTTGAGCAACTAAACATTCATACCGTCAAGATCTTCAAGAGCCATGTATTGTGTCTCATGATCGAATCATCTCCACCGTGTTCCTCATGTGTAATAAGAGCCAAAGTCTCCTCATCATAGTCACTAGCGGACTCATACCCACCATCCTCAAGAGCAATCATCACACGCTGAGATTTGCATTCTCTCAATAAAATGTCCTCTTCCCTTACAATGACGACAAATAATATCACTTGTGTGCCTGCTGACGCCATGGAAGAAGAAGAGCTCTGCAGGCCCGGCAGTGTGCTCTTGGCGAGATAGTGGTGGTTGTGCCTCGCTTTCTTGTATCACGGTTGGAGGTGGCACCAAGGAGGTGATGGTGCGGTGGAAGTAGATGATGCACGTGGTGTCCATGATGAAGGTCGACTGCAGAAAAGTTAGTGCGGCGCCAATGCCCGGCGATCCTGACTTCACGCTCAGCTTTACAAGCAAGATGGAATAAACGAGTGATATTATTATAATCCTTATAGTCTAGAATGGTCTGAATCTCTCTATTTAATCCACCCGTAAAACGTGCAAGCATAGCTTCATTCTCCTCAACAATACCACATCTAATCAAGCGGTTTGTAATTCCCGATAATATTCTTCACTGAGTTTTTTCCTTGTCTTAAGCGCTGCAATTTTGAAGTAATTCACGTTGATAATATGGTGGAACCCAACGAGTACGCATAGCAGTTTTCAAAGCAGCCCAAGTAGCTGGAACAGGATATAATCTACAATGTTCGGACCACCAAACACATGCAAAGCTAGTGAAAGCACAAACAAAGCAGCAGAACACGTCTCTCCTCGTGATATTGTAAACATGTAAATCGTTGTTCAGTTTCTAACTCCCAAGTAAGATATATATCAGAACATATCTACCCTCAAATGGTGGAATATTCAATTTCAGTTTAGGGAGATGGTCATGATCTCGTACTGAGGGGAGCCCTAATATTGCCATTATTTGCATGTGGACGACCTAGTGGTTGTGGTGCTGGTGGTTGCACGTAGTTCGATGTTGATCAACCTCATCCTCATAATCGTCCACATACTCATCATCCTCCTCGGTACCACCAGCAGCAGATAGCAGGAGCCAAAGAAGCACCAACAGCGAGTAGCAGCGGCACCAGAATTTTGTCCTGGCTCAATAGGAACACGCTGAGCTCGTCCATACTGATTCGGAAGGGGCGAGTTGTTGTCGTTGCAGAGGTGCGATAGGTGCAGCCGGCGGTGGTTGTGGAAAACGCGCGAGCAATTCATCAAACTTGCTATCAAGCTTTGTTTCAAACGTCTTCTCAATGCCATCTATCTTCTCCATGGCCTCATCAAATCTGTTTAGCACATCTTGCACCTGTCCAATCATCATTTGCTGAAACTTATCATGTAGCTGTTTGTTCGTCAGGTTCTCCCAATCAGTCTCATCGGCTTGTGATCCTGCCATGGTTAGCAGCAATAGAAACACACAAGAATATGATCCTACAGACTACTAGGAAGTGGTGGTGGTGGTGTGGTGGACAACAAATCCGTCAAGCAAATCTCAAATTCTTACAGTTCTTACCCAGCAAGGTGGTGATCGGCAACCGTTGTAGTCAAAACTCTCAAAGCTTGGCTATAGCGATTACTGGGGAGAACCAAACGCACGACGAGATGTATGTGGAGCTGGGAAGGCTTATAATATGGTAGCAAAAAGGTCAAGCAATAATCAATTCAGAGATGCAAAGTTGAATAAACGCTCAACGACGGTATCAGGCTGGTCCTAGGCTAGACCGTGCTAGAGACGCGAGCCTAGAACACTAACAAAATCACGGCGCTGCACGTAAACAAGGGAGGAGCACACTCTGAATTTTTTTTCGCTTTTTTTGCTTTTGCTTTTTTTTGCTGCATTTTTTTTTTTGCGAAAAATCACTATAATGGCGAGTGTCTCAAAACTCTTCCTGTGTCAAACTGATCGGATGGGCAAGAAATTTTTTCGACCAAATTTTTTTTTATTCGCTGGACCCAAAAGCTGAAACGGGTCAAAAAACTTTCTATAACGGCGATTGTCTCAATACGCTTAGAAACACCTAAAATAGGATAGCCGAAATTTTTTTTGTCCCGTGCGTTTTGGAAAATTTTGGGCCTAAACGGAAAATTTTATGCTTGCTTTTTTTTTTTTGAAACCAACCTCTTCTACGGACGGCAAAGATTGCTGGAATCAAACCTACTCGGACAAGGAAACACGAATCGAAATTAGATGGATCCGAAAACAAATCTAGTATGCAAGGAACTCGGATTGGTGGTGGATATATGGTGGTGGTATATGGCAACGGTGGTGGTATATGGATACGGATTCAAGCGGTGGCGGATAAGCGGTGGTGGTAGATGGCAGGTGATGATAGCAAAGCGGCGGCGGCGTGACAACTTATGACCGAACTCGAAACTCTAAAAGACTAGACTCTAAGACCAGCAACTAGACACGACGATGCAACCGCAAATTCAACAACGCAAATACGAAAAAGATTATGCAAAGGCTCGATTGGTTCGGATATGATGACCTAACCCTAATTTTTTTTTTGGCTTTTTCGTGGACTGTAGGTATGAAGAACAGACTCGATCTAAACTACGAAAAACTGTAAAATCTCACCGAGCAACCTGGAAATCTGATACCACTTGATAGAGGCAAAGGTGTCCGTCTTCGATGAGATGGTGGATTTCGCTTTGGTGGAAGTCGACTTTGACGATCCGACTACGACGTGCGAGGGCGTCGCGCCTTAGCAATCGCTAAACCAACCCCGAGAGGTTATTGACCACGCCGAGCACGATCAACGACCACGAGGGTCTATTTCCTGCGAGCAAACGAAGAACAAGCAAGAAACTGAGATTGCAATCTGGATATTGCGAATATAAGATGAAAGCTTTATTGATCAAGGTGGGGTTCTGTGGACGCTTTGTGCAGTCGTTGAACACAAACGGCACGCGAAGTTGCAGCTATGGCGAACTTTTGATCTAAACAAAACCCAAAGTCTAAACGGTGCCCTAAGGGCTGTATATATGGAGGAAGAGGGGAGAATTTCGTGGCCCTTGGTGGAGGGGTCCAAACTAACCCTATCTCTTGTTTCCCACACATACGGACTCTAAAAATAGCCTATACTAATGTATTTCGAAATTACATGGGCCTGGCCCAATAATAAGGTGACGAGCACCTAGAATAGCCTCTGGACGAAATTTATGAAGTGGCATCTTGTATATTTCGTCCAAGGCTTCATGCACTCATTATGGTGGCTTCAAAGTCCTGAAATCATCACTTGTAACTCCATTCTTGTCCCCTTGCATGCCATCATCTCCATGCTTGTTCTTGCTCCAATGTTCATCCTTCTCCAAGCTAGGCCCTTCATTTGTAAGCAAAACAAATGTATCTAATTTAGGCAGCATCATATTCTCATGAACATTAGAATCATTACCAAGAAACGAAAGTACACAGTAATTTAGTTGGCGTCTTGTGAGCTCTAGTAATTGGTCCCAGTATGTATAGCAGCAGGGGCTGTGGGTGTAACAATGGTATTGATGTCCTCATCACTTTCCTTTCGAAGTGTTTGCAAAACAAGCTTAACATGATCAAGATGCTCTTTCATGGTTTTGCTAAACACAAGAATATCATCGAAGTAAACCACAACAAAGATTCCAATATAAGGTCTAAGCACATGATGCATGAGACGCACAAAAGTTCCGGAGCTTCCGACAAACCCATAGGCATAACCAACCACTCATATAAGCCAAATTTGGTTTTAAAGCTGTTTTCCATTCATCACCCTCATGAATGCGGATTTGATAATAGCCACTTTTAAGATCAATTTTTGAGAAAAAGTTGGCTCCACTAAGTTCATCAAGCATATCATCTAAGCGAGGAATGGGATGCCTATAGCGCACGGTGATAGCATTTATAGGTCTACAATCGGAGCACAAGCAGAAACTTCCATCGGGCTTAGGCACAAGAATAACGGGAACGGCACAAGGGCTTAAGCTTTCACGTACATGACCGTTGTCAATTAATTGTTGTACTTGCCGTTGAATCTCCTTTGTTTCTTCGGGATTGACACGATATGGAGCTTTGTTTGGAATTGGCGCTCCGGGAATGAGGTCGATTCTATGCTCAATGCCTCGTAGCGGAGGCAGACCCGGAGGTAGCTCATCGGGAAAAACATCTCGAAATTCCTGCAAAAGAGATTGAAACACCAAAGGTAGCTCGTGAATGGTGTTAGTTTTTGTATCTCCATCCTTGCACACAAGGACAAAGTGCATTACACTCGATGGGTTCTCACACACTTCTCTCATCTCACTTTTGGTGGCAAATAGTATGAGGTTTTTCTCTCTAGGCGAAGAGGCGCTCAAATTTGGCTTGTGGCTCTCACTCACTTTATGGTGGCTCACTTTCTCACTCTTCTCTCTTTGGTTGGTGGCTTGTTTGTCGGCTATCACTTGACTAGGAGACATGGGTCGTAGGACATATTCTTTGCCTTTCATTTTGAAGCTATAGTGGTTTGTACGCCCATTGTGGTAGACACCACGGTCGAATTGCCATGGCCGACCAAGGAGGAGGTGGCAAACGGTCATTGGGACCACATCACACTCCAAAGTGTCTTCATATGCACCGATTTTGAAGGATACTTGGACCGTATGCTCAACTCGTATAGTGCCGGAGTCACTTAGACATTGAACCTTGTATGGTTGCGGATGCTTCTTCTTGACCAATTGGAGCTTGGAGCATAGTTGTTCGCTTGCCAAGTTGTGGCAACTACCTCCATCGATGATGACCTTGACGGATCGTCCATTGATGCCGGCCTTTGTGTGGAAGATGTGGCATCTTTGGTCTTCTTCTTGTTGATGTTGAAGTGTCAAGACCTTGGAGACAACAAGAGCGGGACTTGTATCTTCATCACAAAAGACTTGAACATCTTCATCCTCGTTGACGCGCCGGTGCATGGCCACTTGCTCAATGGCTTCCATTTCATCTTCACTCATTGAGTCATAGGTGCCATCGTCGTTGAGGATCATGGTGCGCTTGTTGATGCATTCATAGGACTTGTGGCCTCTGCCGCCGCAAGTAAAGCACTTGAAGGAGCTTGTCTTGACGGTCTCATCGGTTGGAGTAGATGATGAAGCACGCGGCTTGGAATTGCTTGTAGTAGGAGGAAGACGACTTGAACTTGTGGAAGTTTTCTTGTAACTTGACTTGTCGTCGTTGCTTGGAGAAGGTTTGAGTGATGTCGAAGTTGGAGTAGTTGTTGAAGCTTGGTTGTTGGAGAAGCCGTGTAACTTGGAGGAGTACTTGGCGTACTTGAAGTCATCTTGCACTTGACGTTCCGCCTTTGTAGCTTGATGCACGAGCTCAATGAGGTTGGAGTAGGGTTGGAAGTCGGCGATCTTCTTGATGGGATGATTGAGTCCATTCAAGAATCGTGCCATTGTTTGCTCATCATCTTCCGTGACATTGGCTCGAATCATGGCAATCTCCATTTCCTTGTAGTATTCTTCAACGCTCTTTGTTCCTTGCTTGAGGAGTTGTAGCTTCTTGAAGAGATCACGGTTGTAGTAGGTTGGCACAAAACGTGCTCGCATGACATCCTTCATTTGAGCCCAAGTTGTGATTGGAGGTTCACCTCTTGCTTGTCGGCGCTCAAGGACTTGTTCCCACCATATGAGCACATAGTCTTGGAACTCAAGTGATGCCATAGCGATCTTCTTCTCTTCCTCATAGTTGTGTAAACGAAAGATTTTGTCGACCTTCAATGCCCATGAGAGGTACTCTTCGGGATCATTGGTTCCATTGAACTTGGGCATTGTGAACTTGAGCTTGCCATAGCGATGTTCTTCATTGTTTTGAGGTCGATGTTGATGATGACGTTCTTGACGTGGAGGGTAATCATCCTCATGTTGCTCTTGGCGAGGAGGAAGTCCATGATCAGCTTGCTCTTGTTGGCCTTGATGTTGGAGAGGAGCTTGAGGAGCTTGTGAAGGAGCTTGTGGGGCTTGACGTTGCGCACGCCGATGGTAGTTCCTCTCTTGGATTTCTTCTCGAAGGGCTTCCTCTTGGTTTCGCCTTTCGCGATTGCGGTTGGCGATAGCTCGACTTGATGCTTGAAGGGCACGTTCCGCCTCAAGAGCTTGTGCTTCTCGTTGTTGTTGTTGAAGACGTTGAGCCTCGGCGTCTTGTTGCTCTTGATGTAGGCGCGCTCGTTCTTGTTCTTGTTGGCGATGAAGACGTTGTCGTTCTTAAGCTTGAGCAAACGCCACTTGGTTCGATTGAGGACGAGGGACTTCTTCATCAACTTGCTCTTGGAGATTCTTGTCGTGTAGCGGGTTTCGAGATGCATGACGGTCTTGACGCGTGGCTCGTCGAAGAGTGTTCGATGACGGTGTACTTGTGTCGGAGAAGGAGTCGTCGGAGTGGCGACTTGAGTGGCTCCGTCTTGAGTGTGAAGAGGTAGAAGTACGCCGGTTCACTAACAAGGCGCGGATCTCATCCATTCTTGCATCATTCTCTTTCTTGTGCGCGTCGAGTTTGTTGTCGAAGTAATCTCGTATGTCGTTGCTCGGAGAGTAGCAAGTCGGTGGAGAGGTTGTCGATCGTTTCGCTCATTGCTTGTTGCTCTTGATGGAGAGCTCGTTCTTGGCGCCAAAGAGGTGGCTCTTGGTGACGTAGGATGACATGTCGTCGTCTTGTTCGATGAAGAGTGGATTTGTAGAAGAACTTGGCCTATCCATCATTTCAAGCAAATTGTGAGTGGTAGAAGGAGAAGAACTAATACCAATGTACCTTTGACCGAAGTTGAAGATGAATCAAGTTCACTCAAATGCGGACAATGAAATAGCACTATTGGTACCGATCCTTGTCGATTCTCACACCTATAAGTAAAAGCTTTTGGTGGAGCTTGGTTAGGATGGTGGCACAAAATTGATTGCAATTGTAAGTGAGCTTCAATAATGTTGGAAAAGATACACAAATTCGCAAATGCAACAAGTAGACCAAGCAAGTATGGGTACACGGAAACACACACGCAAATAGATAAATGGGATTGTGCAAACCAAAAGTGAGCCAAAATGTGGAATCCACGAAAATGCTCTTGTTGCACAATACTAGAGAGATGGTAGCACGATTGCACGAAAGGCGGATACGCAAACTTGTGCACAACCTACGAGGCGAAAATGCAACTATCTCTATCCCAAGTATTCTATATGTATGGTGTTACAGTGCAATGATCCAAGATGATCCAATATGACAATCTTAATGATGTATGATGCTATGGTTCTTGCTTATAAGCTCTTTGCTTATCTTTCCTCTTTGCTTAAAAGCTTGGGTGGCTCTTTCACTTTTGAGCTCTTTTCTCATGCAAAACTTCGCGAACCAAGGTAGCAATTGTGTATGCGATGACAACTTTGTGACACACAAGTGGATCCCAATATATGCACCACTATATGTATGGTATGTATGCAATGGAGTATGATCACTAAATGTGCACAAGTCACGTTGCCGGCAATACTCAATGGCTAGTCTCGATGGGTAAGCTACGCAAAAGTAAGGCCATGTGGGGTATAAATGCAATTGCAAGTTATGACAAAGATGTCGTCGAAGTTACCGTCCTTGGCGATGTTGAGTAGACGATGGAGATGAGCGGTGGTGATGATGACGTCGAACCGTACCTATATAGCCGAAACACAATAGGACATGGGAGCCACAACTCAAAATCTCAAAGACCAAGACACATGAAAATCGACATAGGATGTAGCGGTGAGCGGTGGGTGTGTTTTTGGAAAGTGTTGTGGGTATGCGGAAGATGTTGTGCGCGTGGCGAAATTTGGCAAAGGTATCGTGAAATGGGCGTGGGTGTTGGAGTTGCTGTTTCCAGGGGCCGGATGTCCGGGCTTTCGGCCGGATTTCCGGGGCTCCGGATGTCCGGTGGACATGGGTCGGATGTCCGGGCTCTGGATCGGGGACGAACTCGAAGAACTCCGCGGGGAAAATCGCAACTCCGGGGCAAAATTCGGACGAATTGGTGGATGGAAAAGGGTGGGAAGGAAGGGGAAAACTAGATCCACACGTAGCAACACAAATCCATGGACCAAATCCAACAAAATTTCATCACACTAACAAATCACAAAAATTTTGGGGGTATTTTGTGGGGATTTTGGATTTTAGGATGAAAACAACAAAATCAAGCTAGAAATCACGGGTAGGGGCTCCAAAAACGTGATCAACGTGGCTCATGATACCATAATGATGTAGGGTGGAACCCTAATTCGTCGATCTTTCACGTTTGGAGGGATTCCTACGGAGGAAACACGAAGAACACGCGGAAGCACGAGGGGAAACACGGGGAAAACGAGAGAGAATCACTCAACCAACAAGGGAATCGATCACACAAGTGCTAGATCACCATACACATAAGAGATTCACGAGATCCAAAATCAACAAAGGACGATACAAAAGGTAACCGGGTTCTTCTCCGTGAGGAGGTCTTGATGGTCTTCCCTTGAAGGGGTCTTGAATCCGCTTGGGGGATCTTCTCCATAGAGGTCCTGAGCTCCGAGGAGAAGTAACCAAGTGGATGAGCAAAGCTCTCACACAAAATATGAGCTAATCCTTTGCTAACCCTAGAAAGAGGAAGGGGATGGAATATATATAGTCTACGGGGCTAAATGGTACATGGGCTTCGGCCCTTCACTGTTCACGCGCAGGTGAAGCCGGATGTCCGGGCGTCGGGCCGGATGTCCGGGGCTTCACGTGAGGCCGGATGTCCGGGCTGGGGGGGCGGATGTCCGGGCTGGCAGTGCGACCTTCTGTAGTCTCTGGTGCGGGGCGCCGTATTTCTGGGCAGAGGGCCGGATGTCTGGGGCTTCGTGGGAGGCCGGATGTCCGGGGCCTGGGGGCCGGATGTCCGGGCCCTGTAGCCTTCTTGGCTGAGCTGTGGCTGCTGTGTTGGCGTCTCCAGGGGCCGGATGTCCGAGGCCTGGACCGGATGTCCGGGGCCTGGAAGGTGAACTTGTCCGTTTCAGCAGGTTCTCTTCATCCGTGGAGTGGGTAGCTTGTCCATCTTCACGTGCATCCTCGGGAGGTTCTTCTTGACACCTAATCATGCATAGTGTATCTGATTTAGGTAGTAGCCATGTCTCGAGAGGGTCATATGAAATATCATTTAGGAGAGAAGTCAGCTCGGTTTCAAGAGCTCTTGCACGTGCTCGAGTCATAGGTCCTTGTGGGGTTGGATGTGTTGATGTAGAGTCCATGGGGATGATGGAAGGATGCTCCGCATCAGCTACCCAAGCTCAAGTCCGCGACTTCCACGAGCTACTACGACCTCGACACCGACCACAAGATTCCTTTCTATGGGACTCAAGAACCCGAGGAATACCTCGAGTGGGAGCGTTTGATGGATGACTACCTCAAGCTACATCAAGTTCCTCTCGAAGATCAAGTGAAGTGCGCCACAAGAAACTTCCACGACTATGCATTGGCATGGTGGCTTCACACACCTTCGGAGTACTACGACATGAGTTGGCCCAAGACGAAGAAAGCTTTGCGGCGAGAGTTTGTGCCTCCAACCTACACGGAACAACTTTGACGCCAATTGGAGAACACCACCCAAGGATCCAAGTCCATCGACAAGTACTTCAAGGAGATGATGATTGCCTTGCGACGAGCCGGCGTGGACGACCCAATTTCGATGAAGTTCCACTTCATGATGGGATTGCACAACGACATCTCCAAGACCATCTTCCTCGAGAACTACAAGTCCATCGACGACTACTACATTGGTGCTCTCAAGGCGGAACAAGAACTCATGAAGGCCAAGGCTTCTCCACCCCAAGCAAACTTCGCGGTGACCAAGCTCTATGACAAGCATGAGGCTAGTACCACCATGATGTCCAAGGCCGACAAGCTCCAAGATGATGCTCCCAAGTGCGACTTCACCGCCATCCCTCTTTGTGGCATTGATGAAGCCGAGTCTACTTCGACTCTTTTTCAAGACGGTGCGGCCACGAGTTCGACTATGGAGACCTTCAAGGACCAAGCTTTGGAGGCGAGTGACAAGGTGGCGAGCAAGGATGATGCTTCCATCTTAGGAGGCGAGAGTGATGATGTGCCATCTTCGGCCTTCATCCACGACGAGAGTGATGTTGAGCCATCTTCGGCCTTCATCCACGACGAGAGTGATGATGTGCCATCTTCGGCCTTCATCCACGGCGACCACGGCGAGATGGTTGAGCATGGGACTTTCCCTTCGACCACGGCGATGTATGATGACTTGAGTGACTTGTGCCACCATATTGAGAGTGAGAGTGACTTCACCACTAGCCCCATATATGATGAGTTGCCACAATTCCCATGTGAGGAGAGCCACAACCCCCACCACTCGAGTGAGATGAGTGACTCCACCATACGTGAGTTTGAGTGCACCTACTTTGAGGGAGTGAGTGAACCACCACATAGAGAGAGTGAGATAGTTGATAGGTCTCATGAGGCCATTTGCATTTCTAACAACTTGACCTCTACCTCTATTGTGTCTTCTCATTTGGTGCTAGGTCCCCTTTATGATGACGCGCCGATCCTCGACGACTTCGTCCTCCCTTTGGACATGACGATGGCCATGGTGGAATATGATGCACCCCCCACATGGTTCCATCAAGATGAAGATGACCACCATTTGGTCTTTCCCACCTCACCTACACCACTTGAGGGGAATGACAAAGGTAACAAAGGTGAAGGTGATGCTCTAGTCCCACTAGCGGACATTCTTGACATTGATTGCTTGCATGATGTTGATCCACCTATTGCCATGCTTCATGCTAGTAAGATTTCCCCATGCGATGATTTGCCCATTTATGATGAGTATGATGATTCTATTGTGGAGTGATAGAGGCAAAGGTGTCCCGTCTTTCGATGAGATGGTGGATTTCGCTTTGGTGGAAGTCGACTTTGACGATCCGACTACGAGCGTGCGAGGACGTCGCGCCTTAGCAATCGCTAAACCAACTCCGAGAGGTTATTGACCACGCCGAGCACGATCAACGACCACGAGGGTCTATTTCCTGCGAGCAAACGAAGAACAAGCAAGAAACTGAGATTGCAATCTGGATATTGCGAATTTAAGATGAAAGCTTTATTGATCAAGGTGGGGTTCTGTGGACGCTTTGTCCGGTCGTTGAACACGAACGGCACGCGAAGTTGCAGCTATGGCGAACTTTTGATCTAAACAAAACCCAAGTCTAAACGGTGCCCTAAGGGCTGTATATATGGAGTAAGAGGGGTGAATTTCGTGGCCCTTGGTGGAGGGGTCCAAACTAACCCTATCTCTTGTTTCCCACACATACGGACTCTAAAATAGCCTATACTAATGTATTTCGAAATTACATGGGCCTGGCCCAATAATAAGGTGACGCAGCACCTAGAATAGCCTATGGACGAATATTATGAAGTGGCATCTTGTATATTTCGTCCAAGGCTTCATGCACTCCTTATGGTGGCTTCAAAGTCCTGAAATCATCACTTGTAACTCCGTTCTTGATTCCCTTGCGCATGCCATCAACTCCATGTGTGTTCTTGCTCCAATGTTCATCCTTCTCCAAGCTAGGCCCTTCATTTGTAAGCAAAACAAATGTATCCAATTTAGGCAGCATCATATTCTCATGAACATTAGAATCATTACCAAGAAAGCGAAAGTACTGTAATTTAGTTGGCGTCTTGTGAGCTCTAGTAATTGGTCCACCCTTCTCCCAAATTTTAAAAAGAAAGGTTTTTTTTGGGGGAAACCAAAATTTTGCCCGGGGAAAATTTTTTTTAAAAGGGGTTAAATTTTCCCGGGGGGGTTTTTTAAAATTTCCAAAACCCAAATTTGGGAATTTATTTTTTTTTTTAAATTTTTTTCCCCATAATCCCCAAAACAAAAACCCCCAAAAAAACCCAAATTTTTTCCCCAAAAAGGAAAATTTTTTTAAAAAAATTCCGGGGGGAAAAATTTTTCCCCGGGTTTTTTGGGGAAAACCCAACCCCCAAAACCAACCAACCCCCCTTTAAAATTTATTAAATTTTAAAAAAAAATTTGGCCCCCAACTTCTTTTCCCCAAATTTTTTCCCCCCACCCCTTTTAACCCTTGGGGGCCAAATTTGGAAAAAAAACCCAAAAAAAGGGGGAAATTCCCAAAAAACCCCCCGGGCCCTTTGAATTAAAGAAATTTGGTTTCCAACCCAATTTTTAAACCTTTTTAAAAAATTTTTTAAAAAAACCTTTAAATTAAAAAATTTTTGCTTAAAAAAAAAAAAATTTAAATTTTAAAAAAAAAGGGATTAAAAAAAAAAAAGGGGAAAAAACCCCAAAAAGGGATTAACCGGAAAAATTAAAAGGAACCCAAAAATTTTAAACCCATTCCAAAAAATTTGGGGTTTTTTTTCTTAAACCCAATTTTTTTGAATTTTTGGGGAAAAAAATTTGGGGTTTTTGACCCCCTTTAAAAAAACCCCTTAAATAAAAAAAAAAATTTTTTTTTGGGGTTTTTAAAAAAATTTTTTAACCCCCCCCTTTTTTTAAAAAAAAAACCAAGGGGTTTAAATAAACCTTTTTTAACCCTTGGAAATTTTGCTTTTTTTTTGGGGGGTTTAACCCGGGGTTGCCCGGGAAAATTTTTAATTTTTAGGAATTTTTCCCCCCCGGGGGGTTTAACCCAAAATTTAAAATTTAAAAAACCAAAAAAATTTCCCTTTTTTTTTTAAAAATTTCCAAAATTTTTTTTAAAAGGGGAAAAATTTTTCCTTTCCAAAAAAAAAAAAAAATTTTTTTGGTTTTTTAAAATTCCCCAAATTTTTTACCTTTTTTTTTTTGCTTTTTCTATTTTTTTTTTGGATTTTGGAAAAAAAAAAAAAAACCCCCCCCCCGGTTTTCCAACCCCTTAAGGGTTTTTTTTTTTAACCAAAAAAACAGGGCGGAAAACCCCCAAAAAATAAACCAAAAAACCCCCAAAATCCAAATTCCCTTTTTTTTTTCCACTTTTTGGAACCTTTTTTTGGGGGGGGCCCCCTTTTTTTTTCCCAAAATCCCAAACCAAAGGTTTGGGCCCCTTTTTAAAAAACGGAAAAAAACCCCCCCTTTTTTTTTCCCCCCCTTTTTTTTTTTCCCTTTTAAAACCAAAAAAAAAAATTTTCAAAATTTCCCATCCTTGGGGGGGTTTTTTTTTCCCCCTTTAAGGTTTTCAAAAAAAAAAAAAACCCAAAAAAAAATTGGTTTAAAATGATGCACCGGAATTGTCAATTTGATGCTCAACCTCAATAGGTGGTATCCCGGACGCCTTGTGGAAAGACGCCAAAACTCCCCAAAATGTTAGTGACAGAAAAGAGGAAGGCACGCCTCGAATGAAAATAATGCCTTTGCACAAAAAAATAAAATAGATTTGCCAAAACTAGCTCATCAATACGTTTGGCAAGTAAACATGCCTTTTCAATTTAATTTGCAAAGAGATGGTTTATTATTAGGCGATGTGTTGCTCAAATTCTTTGCCACAATCTGATTTTACCTTATTTTTCCCTGCTTTGTTTATTAGCTCTATTAATATCATCTTTCAAAATGGACCGAGTCATAGGGCAAAGTAATATTTTTATCCTTATGAACAAGAGAACCGATTGTTTCTACCAGTATGAATTTTATCAAATTGCCATGGTCACCAAGTAACAAGGAACATGTTGATAGGTACCACATCACAATCAACATAATCAGATTGTAGAGATACTTGACCCTTAACAGACGTTTTTCATTGCATGTTGTTGAACCATTGGATGGTAAGGATGTATGGGTCTTGTGGTGAGAGAAGCTTTCCCACCATCCCTGCTAGCGTTGTTTAGCCCTTCCATCTATGATGACGCAATAGAACGCTCCTTCACAACTCCCTTTGTATGGAACAAATTTGCTCTGATTTTGCTTTCATTGTAACCGACACTAAAACATTGAGAACTAAACATTCTACCGCCAAATCTTCAGAGCCATGTATTGTGTCTCATGATCAATCATCTCCACCGTTCCTCATATGTAATAAGAGCCAAAGTCTCTCATCATAGTCATAGCGGACTCATACCCACCATCCTCAAAGAGCAATCATCACCGCGGGTTCTCGAAAATGTCCTCTTCCACAACCATTTACAAATAATATCACGGTTTTGACGCCATGGAAGAAGAAGAGCTCAGGCCCAAAGGTGTGCTCTTGCATAGGGTTTGTGCCCGCTTTCTTTATCACGTTGGAGGTGGCAACCAAGGAGGTGATGGGAAGGAAAGATGATGCACGGGTGTCCACGATGAATCCACCCAAAAAGAAACGCCAATGCCTCCCGATCCTGATTCACGCTCAGCTTTAAAGCAAGATGGAATAAACGAGGATATTATTATAATCCTTATAGTCAGAATGGTCGAATTCTATTTAATCCACCCGAAAACGGAAGCATAGCTTTATTCTCCTCAACAATACCACATCTAATCAAGCCAGTTTGTAATTTTTAATATTCTTCAAGAATTTTTTCCTTTCTTAAACGTGCAATTTTTGAAGTAATTCACGGATAATAGGAACCCAACGAAAACAATAGAGCCAAAGACCCAAGTAGCGAACAAGATATAATCAAATGTTCGACACCAAACAATGCAAAGCTAGTGAAAGCAAAAAAAAAGAAAACGCCTCCTCGTGATATTGTAAACATTAAATCGTTGTTCTTTAACCCCGTAAGATATATTCAGAACATATCACCCAAATGGTGGAATATTCAATTTCAGTTTAGGAGATGGTCATGATTCGACCAGGGGGAGCCCTAACATTGATTATTTGATGTGGACGACCGGTTGTGGTGTGGTGGTTGCCGAGTTCGATTTGATCAACCTCATCCTCGTAATCTTCCACATAATCATCTCCGACAAAAGCAGCAGAGAGTGGAGCCAAAGAAGCACCAACAGAGAGCGCCGCACCCGAATTTTGTCCTGGCTCAAAGGAACACCAGCTGGCCCATATGACAAGGGGCGAAGTTGTCAAAGAGGGGTAGGTGCAGCCGGGCGGTGGTTTGGGAAAACCCTAAAACATCAAACTTGTATCGTTTGTTTCAAACGCCTTCAATGCCATCTATCTTCCATGGCCTCACAAATTGTTTAACATCTTGCACCGTCCAATCATCATTTGCTGAAACTTACTGTAGCTGTTTTTTGTCGGTTCTCCCAATCGCCTCATCGCCTGTGTTCCTGCCATGGTTAGCAGAAAGAAACACACAAGAATATGATCCTCAGTTGATGAGGACATCAATAACATTGTTCACCCACAGCCCCTCCGTTATATAACGGGACCAATTACTGAGTCCAAGACGCCAATTAAATTACCGGTACTTTGTTTTTGGTAATGATTTTAATGTTCATGAGAATATGATGTGTTAAATTGATACATTTGTTTTGCTTACAAATGAAGGGCCTAGCTTGGAGAAGGATGAACATTGAGCAAGAACACGATGGAGTTGATGGCATGCAAGGGGATCAAGAACGGAGTTACAAGGATGATTTCGGACTTTGAAGCCACCATAAGAGTGTGAAGCCTTGGACGAAATATACAAGATGCCACTTCAAATATTCTCCCAAGGCTATTCTAGGTGCTTCCACCTTATTAATGGGCCAGGCCCATGTAATTTCGAAATACTTAAGTATAGGCTATTTTTAGAGTCCGGGATGTGGGGGAAACAAGAGATAGGGTTGGTTTTGACCCCACCTCAAGGGCCACGAATTCTCCTCTTCCCCATATACAGCCCTTAGGGCACCGTTAGACTTTGGTTTTGTTTAGATCAAAAGTTCGCCATATAACTTCAGATTTCGCTTTGTGTTCAACACCGCATAAAGGCCCCAGAACCCCACCTTGATCAATAAAGCTTTCTTATATTCGCAATATCCAGATTGCAATCTCAGCTTGCTTGTTCTTCGCTTGTCCAGGAAATAGACCCGTGGTCGGTTGATCGTGTTCCCGGGTAATAACCTCGGAGTTGGTTTGGAAATTTATATGCGCCCCCGACGCAGACGGATCCAAAGTCGATTTCCACCAAAGCAATCCACCATCTCATCAAAGACGGGACACCTTTTGCCTCTATCATGGTATCAGATTTGTGTTGGGTGAGATTTTCGTTTTAAGTTTAGATCAAGGTTTTCATACCAAAGTACAAAAGCCAAAAAATTAGGTTAGGTCATCATATCCAACCAACCGAGCCTTGCATAATCTTTTTCATTTGCTTGTTGAATTTGGTTGCATCGCCGTTCAGTTGCTGGTCTTAGAGGTCTTTAGAGTTTGGTCATAAGTTGTCACGCCCAAACCATCATCATCGCCTGCCATCTACCACCACCGCTATCCGCCACCGTCAATCGATCCATACCACCACCCGGCATATACCACCCCCATATGCCACCACCCTGCTATACCACCACCATATATCCACCACCAATCCGAAGTTCCGGTATATTCGAAGGTTTTGATCCATCTAATTTCCGATTCGGTTTCTTGTCCGAGAGGTTTCGATTCCAGAAGGAGAAGAGTCCGAACCATGGGCCCAAAATTTTCCAAAAACGACGGATAAAAAAAATTTTTGCTATCCTATTTTTAGGTGTTTTGTTTATTGAGCGATTATAGAAAGTTTTTTTGACCGTTCCGGGTCCGGCAAAAAAAAAAATTTGGTCAAAAATTTCGCCCATCCCGCAGTTTGACCCAAAGTTTTGAGACACCCATTATAGTGATTTTTAAAAAAAAGAAAGAAAAAAAGAGCAGCAAAAAAAAAACAAAAAAAAAAAGAGCCAAAAAATTCAGAGGTGCTTTTCCTTTGTTTACGGCAAAGGCCGTGATTTTGTTAGTGTTCTAGGCTCGCCTCTAGCACGGCCCAGCCTAGGACCAGACAGATCGTTGAGCGCTTATTCAACTTTGCATCTCGATTTGAATTGTCAATTCCTTTTGCTACCAATTATAAGCCTTCCCCTCCACAAATCACATCGTATGCTTGATTCTCCCCGTAATCGCATAGCCAAGCTTTGAGAGTTTTGACCAACGGTTGCCATCACCCCCGTGGTAAGAATGTAAGAATTTGAGATTTGTTGATTTGTGACGCCACCCACCACCACCACCACTTCCTAGTAGTCCAGGATTATTTTGTGTGTTTTATTGCTGCTAACCATGGGCAAGCCGATGGACTGATTGGGAGAACTCGAAAACAAACATACATGATAAGTTTCAGCAAATGATGATTGGACAAAAGGGATTGGTAAACAGATTTGCAGGCCATGGAGAAGATAGATGGCATTGAGAAGACGTTGAAACAAAGCTTGATAGCAAGTTTGATGAATTGCCGCGTTCCACAACCACCGCCGCTGCACCTATCGACCCAAGAAACAACTACGCCTCTTCCAATCAGAGGAGGCTCAAGGTTCCTATTGAGCCGACAAATTCCCGGCTGTACCTTTTGCTTTCTTCTCGCCATCGCTGTTAAACCGACGAGGATGATTATGGAAGATTACGGGATGAGGTTGATCAACATAACACGGCAACCACCAACCACAACCACCAGGTCGCCCACATGCAAATAATGGCAATGTTAGGGCTCCTCGTACGAGATCATGACCATCTCCCTAAACTGAAATTGAATATTCCACCATTTGAGGGTAGATATGTTCCAATATATCTTACTTGAGAGTTAAAACAACGATTTACATGTTTTACCCGAGGAGAGACGGTTCCGCTCTTGGCTTTCACTAGCTTTGCATGTTTTGGTGGTCCAACATTGTAGATTATATCCGTTCCACACTTGGGCTGCTTTGAAAACTGCTATGCGACGTGTTCCCCATATTATCAACGTGAATTACTTCAAAATTGCAGCGGACAAGGAAAAAATTTAGAAGAATATTATCGGAATTGCAAACCGCTTGATTAGATGTGGTATTGTTGAGGGAATAAGGCTTGCACGCTTGTGGATTTAGAGAGATTACCATTCTAGACTATAAGGATTATAATAATATCACTGCTTATTCCATTTGCTTGTAAAGCTGAACGTGAAGTGCAATCGACGATTGGCGGAAACTAACTTTTCCAGGCGACCTTCATCATGGACACCACGGATCATCATTACCCACCATCACCTCCTTCGCCACTCCAACCGGGATAAAGAAAGGGCACAATCACCACTATTTGCCAAGAGCACACCTTTGCCCAGAGCCTTTCTTCTTCCATCCCAACAGGCACAAGTGATATTATTTGTCGCCGGTAAGGGAAGAGGACATTTATGAGAAAAATCACGCAGGATGATTGCTAGAGGATGGTGGGTATGAGTCCGCAGTGACTATGATGAGGAGACTTTGGCTCTTTTACACATGAGGAAATGGGATTTGATCATGGACACAATACATGGTGAAGATAGGTATGAATGTTTAGTTTCAACGTGTTTTGAGTGGGTCAAAGCGAGCAAAATCAGAGGCATAATTTGTTCCATACAAAGGAGTTGTAAGGAACGCCTATTCGGCCATCATAGATGGAGGGAGCTAACAACTTGGCTAGCATGGAGATGGTGGAGAAGCATTCTCACCACAAGACCACATCCACACCATACATCCAATGGTTCAACAAACAAGGTAAGGTAACACACGCCGGTGCATTTTAGTATCTCTACATATGGATTATGTTGATTGTGATGTGGTACCTATGCAAGCATGTTCCTTGTTACGGAGACCATGGCAATTTGATAAAATTTTACACCATGGTAGAAACAATCAGATACTCTTGTTCATAAGGATAAAAATATTACTTTGCTTCCTATGACCGAGTCCATTTTGAAAGATGATATTAATAGAGCTAATAAAGCAAAAAGAGAAAAATAAGAGTGAAAATCAGATTGTAAAAGAATTTGAGCAACACATGAAGCCTAATAATAAACCATCTACGTTGTTCAAATTAAATTGAAAAGTGCATGTTTACTTGCCACCAAATTTGATATTGATGAGCTAGATTTTAGCAAATCTATTTGCTATGCTTTTTGTGCAAGAGGCATTATTTTCATTCGAGGACGTGTTTTCCTTCTTTCCCCTCCACTAACATTTTGCAGAGTTCCCGACGCTTTCCACAAGACGGCCACCGGATTACCACCTATTCGAGGGATTGAGCATCAAATTGACTTAATTCTGCATCATTACCCAACCCGCACCATACCGCACCAATCCAGAGGAGAAAGGGAGATTTTGGCTTAAAGCTGCCGACAAAGGTTATATACGAATCCCTTTAGTCCTTGTTGTTCCTATTATTCTAGTGAAAAAGGATGGTACGTTATGTGTGTTGATTGTAGAGGCATCAATAATATTTATTTTACCCTTCTATTCCTAGGCTAGATGATATGCTTGATGAATTGAGGGTCACAATATTCTCCAAAGTTGATTTGAGTGGATACCATCAAATTCGATGAAATTGGGAGATGAATGGAAAACAGCATTTAAAACTAAGTTTGGATTATATGAGTGGTTAGTCATGCCTTTTGGGTTTAATGCACCTAGTCTTTCTGAGATTAATGAACGTTTTACGGGTTTTCATTGGACGATTTGTGGTAGTCTATTTTGATGATATACGATTTATAGCAAATTGGAAGAACATTTGGAACATTTACGGTTGTTTTAATGCTCTACGGATGCACGCTTGTTTGGTAACCTTGGGAAGTGCGGCCAAAGTTTTCCACCAAAGCGAAATCCACCATCTCATCGAAAGATGGGACACCTTGCCTCTATCATAGTATACTAGAAAGGGTGGTGGTGGTGTGGTGGAAACCACAAACCGGAAGCAAATCTCAAACCTTACCAGTTCTTACCCAAGAAAGTGTGGTGATCGAACCGCTGAAGTCAAACCTCAAAGCTTTATAGCGAATTGGGAGAATCAAACGCATTTGAGATGTATGTGGAGCTGGGCTTATAATATGGTAGCAAAAAGGGCCAAGAATAATCAAATCAAGATAAAGTTGAATAAACGCCAACGACGGTGATCAGGTTGGTCCTAGGCTAGACCGTAATAGAGACGCCAGCCTAGAACACTAACAAAATCACGGCGCCCAACGAAACAAAGGAAAAGCACAATCCAAATTTTTTTCGCTTTTTTTTTTTTATGCCTGTTTTTTTTTCCCCTTTTTTTTTTTTTTTTAAAAAATCACTATAATGGCGAAGTGTCTCAAAACTTCTTCCGGTCAAACTGATAGGATGGGACCAAATTTTCGACCAAAATTTTTTTTTTCAACGCCTTGGACCCAAAAACCGGAAACGGGTCAAAAAACTTTCTATAACGGCCATCGCTCAATACGCTTAGAAACAAAAAAATAGGATAGCCAAAATTTTTTATCCCGATGCTTTTGGAAAATTTTTAAACGAGGGTGGTTTTACCTTTCACGGAAGGCAAAGATTGCTGGAATCAAAACCTACTCCATAAGGAAACACGAATCGAAATTAGATGGATCCCAAAACAAATCAATACGAAGGAACTCGGATTGGTGGTGGATATATGGTGGTGGTTATGGCAAACGGTGGTATATGGCGGGGTATATGGATACGGATTCAAGCGGTTGGCAATAAAGGGTAGATGGCAAAAGGGATGATGGGCGGCGGGTGACAACTTATGACCGAATCAAACTCTAAAAGACTAGACTCTAAGACCAAAGAATTAGACACCAATGCAACCAAAATTCAACAACGCAAATACATAAAAGATTATGCAAAGGCTCGATTGGTCTGGATATGATGACCAACCCTTAATTTTTTTGGCTTTTTCGTGGACTGTAGGTATGAAGAAAGGACTGATCTAAACCAAAAACGAAAATTCACCGGCAACCCGGAAACTGATACCACTTGATAGGGGCAAAGGTGTCCCGGCCTTCGGGATGGGTGGATTTCCTGGTGGAAGTCGATTTTGACATCCGACCACGAAGGCGAGGAGCCCTACTTTAGCAATCGCTAAACCAACTCCAGAGGTTATTGACCACGGAGCACGATCAACCTCGACCACGAGGGTCTATTTCCCGCGAAAGCAAACGAAGAACAAGCAAGAAACCGAGATTGCAACTGGATATTTAATATAAGATGAAAGCTTTATTGATCCAGGGGGTTCTTGGACGCTTTGTCTGGTCGGAACACAAAACGGAGCCGGTTGCAGCTATGGCGAACTTTTGATCTAAACAAAACCCAAAGTCTAAACGGTGCCCTAAGGGGTGTATATATGGAGGAAGAGGGGAGAATTTCGTGGCCCTTGGTGGAGGGGTCCAAACTAACCCTATCTCTTGTTTCCCCACACATACGGACTCTAAAAATAGCCTATACTAATGTATTTCGAAATTACATGGGCCTGGCTCAATAATAAGGTGAAAGACCAGAATAGCCTCCTGGACGAAATTTATGAAGTGGCATCTTGTATATTTCGTCCAAGGCTTCATGCACTATATGGGGCTTCAAAGTCCTAAATCATCACTTGTAACTCCATTCTGTCCTCTTGCGCATGCCATCATCTCCATGCTTGTTCTTGCTCCAATGTTCATCCTTCTCCAAGCTAGGCCCCATTTGTAAGCAAAACAAATGTATCCAATTTAGGCAAGATCATATTTCATGAAATTAGAATCATTACCAAGAAACGAAAGTACCGGTAATTTAGTTGGCGTGAAGCTTTCTAGTAATTGGTCCGATGTATAAGCATTGGGTGTAACAATGGTATTGATGTCCCTCATCGGCCTGACGAAACAAGGGAAAAGCACACCGATTTTTTTTCCGCCCTTTTTTTGGCGCTTATTTCTTTTTTTGCCTTTTTTTTTGCAAAAAATCACTATAATGGCGAAGTGTCTCAATACTCTTCCCGGTCAAATGGGACAGGATAAATAAATTTTTCACCAAATTTTTATAACGGCGACCCTCAATACACTTAGAAACACCTAAAATAGGATAAGAAATTTTTTGTCAAGGCATTTTTGGAAAATTTTTGGGCCTAAACCGGAGGGTGGTTTTTAATTTTTTTGAAACCAACCCTTCTTCGAGGGCAAAGATTGCTGAACCAAACCTACGAAAGGAAACACAATCGGAAATTAGATGGATCCCAAACAAACCTAATATGCAAGGAACTCGGATTGGTGGTGGAATATGGTGGTAGGAATGGCCGGTGGTGGTATATGATTGGGGTATATGGATACAGATTCAAGGTTGGGGAAAGCGGGGTGGTAGATGGCAGGGCGATGATGATGGTGGGGTATACAACTTATGACCGAACTCAAACTCTAAAAGACTAGACTCTAAGACCAAAGAACAGACACCACGATGCAACCGCAAATTCAACAACGCAAATACAAAAAGATTATAAAGGCTCGATTGGTTGGATATGATGAACTAACCCTAATTTTTTGTTTTTTCGGGACCTTAGGTATGAAGAATGCACGATCTAAAACTAAAAATCGAAAATTCACCGAGCAACGGGGAAATCGATACCACTTGATAGAGGCAAAGGTGTCCCGTTTCGATGAGATGGTGGATTTGCTTGGTGGAAGTCGATTTTGACGATCCGACCACGAGACGGGAGGCCGCTTCTTAGCAATCGCTAAACCAACTCCAGAGGTTATTGACCACCCGAGCACGATCAACCCGACCACGAGGGTCGTTTCCTGAGCAAACGAAGAACAAGCAAGAAACTGAGATTGCAATCGATATTTGGAATATAAGATGAAAGCTATATTGATCAATGGGGTTCGGACGCCTTTGTCCTTCGGAAACAAACCACCGTTAACCTTTTTAATCTAAACAAAACCCAAAGTTAAACGGTGCCCTAAGGGGTGTATATATATGGAGGAAGAGGGGTGAATTTCGTGGCCCTTGGTGGAGGGGTCCAAACTAACCCTATCTCTTGTTTCCCCCCACATACGGACCTAAAAATAGCCTATACTTATATTTTCTGAAATTACATGGGCCTGGCCAATAATAAGGTGACGAAAGACCTAGAATAGCCTTTCCGCAAATTTATGAAGTGGCATCTTGTATATTTCGTCCCGGCTTCATGCACTCATTATGGTGGCTTCAAAGTCCTTAAATCATCACTTGTAACTCCGTTTGTCCCCTTTCCATGCCATCATCTTCATGCTTGTTCTTCTCCAATGTTTCCTTTCCAAGCTAGGCCCATCATTTGTAAGCAAAACAAATGTATCCAATTTAGGCAAGATCAATTCTCATGAAATTAGAATCATTACCAAGAAACAAAGTACCGGTAATTTAGTTGATGCGAGCCTAGTAATTGGTCCAAGATTAAATAGCAGCAGGGGCTTGGGTGTAACAATGGTATTAATGTCCTCATTAGGTTTCCGGGGAGCGGGAGTATTTTTGATTCGCACCGGCTGCTAGCAGTTTGAGTACTTATGGGTCCCACACGGACCAATGACAAAATTATGACCCCTTTTAGTGAACATCTTTCCATTCTATGGCAGTCCTTAAAGTACTTCATTTTCCGTGTGCTTTTTGCCTAATTGGCCAAATTTTTGTCCTCTATAGAGGAGATATCGCTTCCACATATATTGGACCGTGAATGCCCTTTTTGTTCTTGGCTTTCACGCCAATGGGTTAAAGATGCCATCCCGTGAAAACAAGGAGAATAAGGCATATAGGCTGGATTTTCTTCAATTTACGGCCAAATGAGATTGCCTTGATCATAGAGCATCCGCAGAAAGGACGCTTGTCGCTACCGGGGGGCTAATGTCTATAAGCAACATAATCTTTCGAATTTCTTCAAAAGGAAGTGCCAATGGGTTCAAACTTGTTCCAAATACAAATGATGTTCTTTTGACTTTCAGGGCAAAAATTCCTACTTAAGGCTGAATTTGAGGGTACCCGGCCACCCGGGCAAGCGAGTATTTTTTGATTCGCAACCGCCCGGAGCAGTTTGAGTACCGGTTCTCACGGACTAATGATAAAATTATGACCGTTTTAGTGAACATCCGTCCATTCTATGGCGGTCCTTGAAACTACTTCATTTTCTCGGTGCTTTTTCCTGATTGCCCCAAAAATTTTGTCCTCTATAGCGGAGATATCCTTCCCATATATATTTACCGATGGAGTTCCCTTTTGTTCTTGGCTTTCACGCCATGGTTACAAAGATGCCATCCGCAAAACAAGGAGAATAAGGCAATAGCCCTGGATTTTCTTCAATTTAGGCCAAATGAGATTGCCCGGATCATAGAGCATCCGGAGAAAGGTACCATCACCAGGGGGACAAAGTCTATAAGCAACATAATCTCAATTTCCTTCAAAAGGAAGTGCCAATGGGTTTAGAAACTTGTTTGGAAAATAGCGAAATGATGTTCTTTGACTTTCGGCCAAAAAGTCCTTCTTAAAGCTTAATTTGAGGGTACTCCGGGCTTTCCGGGCGGAGCCGGGAGTATTTTTGATTCCGCTTAGCTGCAGGAGTTTGAGTACTTAGGGTCCAACGACCCAAATGACAAAATTATGACCCTTTAGTGAACATCTATCCATTCTATGGCGTCCTTGAAAGTACTTCATTTTCTCGGCTTTTGCCTTGATTGCCCAAAATTTTTGTCCTCTATAGAGAAGATATCGCTTCCACATATATATTGACCGATGAAGGTGCCCTTTTGTTCTTGGCTTTCACGCAATGGGTTACAAGCCATCCCGTGAAAACAAGGAGAATAAGGCATATAGCCTGGATTTTCTTCAATTTAACCAAATGAGATTGCCCGGATCATAGAGCATCCGCAGAAGGTATCGTTCCCTACCAGGGGCTAATGTCTATAAGCAACATAATTCTCTAATTTTCAAAAGGAAGTGCCAATGGGTTTAGAAACTTGTCTAAAAAATGGATTTAATGATGGTCTTTCACTTTCAGGCCAAAAGTCCGCTTAATGCTGAATTTGAGGGTACTCCGGCCCCCGGGGAAGGGGAGTATTTTTGATTACAATCCCAGGAAAGGTTTCAAGATTTATAGGTCCGGCACGGACTCAATGACAAAATTATGACCGCTTTTAGTGAAAACATCTGTCCATTCTATCAAGCCCTTGAAAGTACTTCATTTTTCGGTGCTTTTTGCCCATTGCCCTAAAATTTTTTGTCCTCTATAGAGGAGATATCGCTTCCACAATATATTGACCGATGCCAGGAATGCCCTTTTTGTTCTTGGCTTTCACCCATGGGTTAAATGCCATCCGCCAAAACAAGGAGAATAAGGCATATAGTCCTAGATTTTTTTCAATTTACGGCCAAATGAGATTGCCAACATAGAGCATCCGCAAAGGTACGCTTTGTCCCACCAGGGGGCTAATGTCTATAAGCAACATAATTCTCGAATTCCTTCAAAAGGAAGTGCCTGTTCGTAAACTTGTCCTAATAAAGATGAATGATGTTCTTGACTTTCGTACAAAAATTCCTGCTTAAGGCTGAATTTGAGGGTACCCTCCATCCAAGAAGGAGTATTTTTGATTCCATACCTGGCAGCAGTTTGAGTACTTATGGGTCCGACACGGACTCAATGATAAAATTATGACCGCCTTTAGTGAACATCCTGTCCATTCTATTGGGTCCTTGAAACTACTTCATTTTCTCGCGCGCTTTTTCCGATTGCCCAAAATTTTTGTCCTCTATAGAGGAGATATCGTTTCCAATATATTTACCGATGCCGGAGTTCCTTTGTTCTTGGCTTTCACCCGCGGGTTACAAAGATGCCAATCGGCAAAAACAAGGAGAATAAGGCATATAGTCGCTGGATTTTTTTTCGCCACCCAAATGAGATCGCCTTGATCATAGAGCATCCAGAGAAAGGTAACGCTTGTCCCTACCAGGGGACTAATGTCTATAAGCAACATAATCTTCAATTTCCTTCAAAAGGAAGTGCCGGGTTAAGAAACTTGTCTAAAAATAGCGAAATGATGTTCTTTGACTTTGTCCAAAAAGTCCTGCTTAAGGCTGAATTTGAGGGTACCCGGCCTCCCGACTGCGTGAGTATTTTATATTCACCAACCGAGCGGAAAGCAGTTTGAGTACTTATGGGTCCCACGCATCAATGACAAAATTATGACCGCTTTGTGAACATCCGTCCATTCGTGGAAGTCCTTGAAAGTACTTCATTTTGCGCTTTTGCCCCCTAAAATTTCTTGTCCTCTATAGAGGAGATATCGCTTTCCCATATATCGACCGATGCCAGAATGCCCTTTTTTGTTCTTCTTTACGCCCAGGGTTAAAAGATGCCATCCGTGAAAACAAGGAGAATGGGCAATAGTACGGATTTTCTTCAATTTACGGCCAAATGAGATTGCCCGGATCATAGAGCATCCGCAGAAAGTTACGCTTTGTTGCTACTAGGGGGCTAATGTCTATAAGCAACATAATCTTTCAAATTCTTCAAAAGGAAGTGCCAAGGGTTCAAACTTGTCTAAAATACAAACATTAATGATGTTCTTGACTTTCGGGCAAAAATTTGCCTAAGGCTGAATTTGAGGGTACCCGGCTAACCGGCGCAAGCGGGAGTATTTTTGATTCGGACGTTTCTGGGTGGAGCAGTTTGTGACGAGGACATCAATACCATTGTTAAACCCACAGCCCCCATCAATATATATACGGACCAATTACTAGAGCTCCAGACGCCAATTAAATTACCGTACTTTGCTTTTGGTAATGATTCTAATGTTCATGAGAATATGATGTGCTTAAATTGATACATTTGTTTTGCTTACAAATGAAGGGCCTAGCTTGGAGAAGGATGAACATTGGAGCAAGAACACGATGGAGTTGATGGCATGTAAGGGATCAAGAACGGAGTTAAGGGATGATTTCGGACTTTGAAGCCACCATAAGGAGGATGAAGCCTTGGACGAAATATACAAGACCACCATAATATTCGTCCATATATTCTAGGTGCCAACCTTATTATTGGGCCAGGCCCATGTAATTTCGAAATACTTAAGTATAGGCTATTTTTAGAGTCCGTTGTGGGGAAACAAGAGTTAGGGTTGGTTTTGGACCCCATCCTCAAGGGCCACGAAATTTCCCTCCTTTTCCCATATATACAGCCCTTAGGGCCGGCTTAGACTTCGGGTTTTGTTTAGATAAAAGTTCGCCATAGCTGCATCTTCCGATTTCGCTTGTGTTCAACCATAAAAGGGCCACAGAACCCCACCTTGATCAATAAAGCTTTCATCTTATATTCGAATATCCAGATTGCAATCTCGCTTGTTTGTTCTTCGCTTTTCAGGAAATGCCCCGTGGTCGGTTGATCGCTTCCAAGCAAAATAACCTCCTTGAGTTGGTTTAGCGAATTAAGGCCACGCCCTCGCAGGTAGTCGGATCATCAAAGTCGATTTCCACCAAAGGTTAAATCCACCATCTCATCGAAAGACGGGACACCTTTGCCTCTATCAAGGGTATCAGATTTCCGGGTTTCTGAGATTTTGGCCAGAGTTTAGATCAGTCCGTTCTTCATACCACACCACTAAAAAGCCACACCAAAAAAAATTAGGTTAGTTCATCATATCCCAAACCAACTGAGCCTTTGCATAATCTTTTTCAGATTGCGTTGTTGAATTTATGTTGCATCGTCGGGTTCTAGTTGCTGGTCTTAGAGTCTAGTCTTTTAGAGTTTCGAAGTTTTTCATAAGTTGTCACCACCCCGCCACCATCATCGCCTCTTGCCATCTACCACCACCCTTATCCGCCACCGCCAATTGGATCCATATACCACCACCGCTGCCATATACCACCACCGCTGCCATATACCACCACCGCCGCCATATACCA
>JAHHZJ010002320.1:0-59539 GCA_021437245.1 Aegilops speltoides
TAGAGGCGGCCGCATTCACTTGAATAGAACACCGTCGAAATCCGTTGAGGCGACACCTTATGAACTATGGTTTGGCAAGAAACCAAAGTTGTCGTTTCTTAAAGTTTGGGGATGCGATGCTTATGTGAAAAAGCTTCAACTGATAAGCTCGAACCCAAATCGAATGTGTCTTCATAGGATACCCAAAGAGCAGTTGGGTACACCTTCTATCACAGATCCGAAGGCAAGACATTCGTTGCTAAGAATGGATCCTTTCTAGAGAAGGAGTTTCTCTCGAAAGAAGTGAGTGGGAGGAAAGTAGAACTTGATGAGGTAATAGTACCTTCTCCCTTACTTGAAAGTAGTTAAATCGCAGAAACCGGTTTACGAGACATCTACACCAAGTAGTGAGGAAGTTGATGATGTTGATCATGAAACTTCAGATCAAGTTACTCTGAGAACCTCGTAGATCAACGAGTAAGATCCGCACGAGTGATGCGGTAATCCTGTTCGGAAATCATGCTACTAGATCATGATGAACCTACGAACTATGAAGAAGCGATGGTGAGCCCAGATTCATAAAATGGCTTGAGGCCATGAAATCGAGATGGGATCCATGTATGAAAACAAAGTATGGACTTTGGTTGACTTGCCGAGGGTAGGCAAGCAATAGAAAACAAGTGGATCTTCAAGAAGAAGACCGACGACGACGGTAATATTATCGTCTACAAAGCTCGACTTATCGCAAAGGGTTTCGACAAGTTCAAGGGGTTGACTACGATGAGACCTTCTCACCCGTGGCGATGCTTAAGTCTGTCCGAATCATGTTAGCAATTGCGCATTTTATGATTATGAAATTTGGCAAATGGATGTAAAGACTGCATTCTGAATGGATTTACGGAAGAAGAGTTGTATATGATGCAACGAGAAGGTTTTATCGATCCAAAGGAGCTAACAAAGTATGCAAGCTCCAGCGATCCATCTATGGACTGGTGCAAGCATCTCGGAGTTGGAATAAGCGCTTTGATAGTGTGATCAAAGCATTTGGGTTTATCTACAGACTTTTGGAGAAGCTTTGTATTTACAAGAAAGTGAGTGGGAGCTCTGTAGCATTTCGATATTATATGTTGATGACATATTGCTAATCGGAAATGATATAGAATTCTGGATAGCATAAAGGGATACTTGAATAAGAGTTTTTCAATGAAAGACCTCGGTGAAGCTGCTTACATATTGGGCATTAAGATCTATAGAGATAGATCAAGGCGCTTAATTGGACTTTCACAAAGTACATACCTTGACAAAATTTTGAAGAAGTTCAAAATGGATCAAGCAAAGAAAGGGTTCTTGCCTATGTTACAAGGTGTGAAGTTGAGTAAGACTCAATGCCCGACCCACTGCAGAAGATAGAGAAAATGAAAGATGTTCCTATGCTTCACCATAGACTCTATCATGTATGCAATCTTGTGTACGGACCTGATGTGTGCCTTGCTATAAGTTTAGCAGGAGGTACCAAAGTAATCCAGAGTGGATCTTTGGACAGCGGTCAAGAACATCTGAAATACGAAAAGGACTAAGGATATGTTTCTCGTATATGGAGGTGACAAAGAGCTCATAAATGGTTACGTTGATGCAAGCTTTGACACGATCCGAGACGATTCTAAATCGCGGACCGGATCGATTTACACTAAGCGGAGGAGCTGTCGGTTGGTGCAGTTCTAAACAAAGCGTCGTGGCGGGATCTACATGTGAAGCGGAGTACATAGCAGCCGGAAGCAGCTAATGAAGGATGCGGATGAAGGAGTTCATATCCGATCTAGGTGTCATACCTAGTGCATCGGGTCAATGAAAATCTTCGTGACAATCTTGGAGCAATTGCCTTAGCAAAGGAATCCAGATTTCACAAGAGGACCAAGCACATCAAGAGGCGCTTCAATTCCATCCGGGACTTAGTCGGTGGGAGACATAGAGATTTGCAAGATACATACGGATCTGAATGTTGCGAGACCGTTGACTAAGCCTCTTCCACGAGCAAAACATGATCAGCACCAAGACTCCATGGGTGTTAGAATCATTACTATGTAATCTAGATTATTGACTCTAGTGCAAGTGGGAGACTGAAGGAAATATGCCCTAGAGGCAATAATAAAGTTATTATTTATTTCCTTATTTCATGATAAATGTTTATCATTCATGCTAGAATTGTATTAACCGGAAACATGATACATGTGTGAATGAATAAACAAACAACATGTCACTAGTATGCCTCTACTAGAATAGCTTTATAATCAAAGATGGTTATGTTTCCTGACCATGAACAAAGAGTTGTTATTTGATTAATGAGGTCACATCATTAGTAGAATGATCGATTGACATGACCCATTCCATTAGCTTAGCACACGATCGTTTAGTATGTTGCTCTGCTTTTATCCATGACTTATACATGTTCCTGTAACTATGAGATTATGCAACTCCGTTTACGGAGGAACACTTTGGTGCTACCAAACGTCACAGCGTAATCGGGTGATTATAAAGGAGTACTACAGGTGTCTCCAAAGGCGAGATGTTGGGTTGGCGTATTTGAGATTAGGTTTTGTCACTCCGATTGTCGGAGAGGTATCTCTGGGCCCTCTCGGTAATGCACATCACTTGAAGCCTTGCAAGCATTACAACTAATGAGTTAGTTGTAAGATGATGTATTACGGAGCGAGTAAAGAGACTTGCGATAGCGAGATTGAACTAGGTATTGGATACCGACGATCGAATCTCGGGCAAGTAACATACCGATGACAAAGGAACAACGTATGTTGTTATGCGGTCGACCGATAAAGATCTTCGTAGAATATGTAGGAACCAATATGGGCATCAGGTCCCGCTATTGGTTATTGACCGAGAATAGTTCTAGGTCATGTCTACATTGTTCTCGAACCGTAGGGTCCCATGCGCTTAAGGTTTCGATGGCGGTTATTATGAGTTTATGTTTTTGATGTACCGAAGAAGTTGAGTCCGGATGTGATCACGGACATGACGAGGAGTCTCGAAATGGTCGAGACATAAAGATTGATATATTGGGCGGCTATATTTGGACACGGAAAGGTTCGGAAGTTTCGGAGAAAAGCTGGAGTCTTGGGGGGTTACGGAACCCCGGGAAGTTATGGGCCTTAGTGGGCCAAAAGGAGAGAGAGAGGGGCGCACCAGGAGGTGGCGCGCCTGTGGGAGTCCGAATAGGACAAGGAGGGGGCGCCCCCTTCCCTCTCCTCTCCCCTCTTTCCTTCCCCTTCTCCCTTCCTAGTTGGACTAGGGAGGGAGTCCTACTCCAACTAGGAGGAGGACTCCCCCTCCTGGCGCACCACTAGGGCGGCCGGCCTCCCCTCCCTCCTTTATATACAGGGCGGGGGCACCCTAGGACACACAAGTATTGATCTACGGATCGTTCCTTAGCCGTGTCGGTGCCCCCTCCACCATATTCCACCTCGGTCATACCGTCATGAAGCTTAAGCGAAGCCCTCGCAGTGAAACATCAAGATCGTCCTGCGCCGTCGTCTTGTGGAACTCTCCCTCGACACTCGGCTGGATCAGATCGAGGGGCGTCATCGAGCTGTACGTGTGTCAAGAACTCGGGCGCCGAGTATGCTTGGCGCCGGATCGGTCGGATCGCGAGGAGAAGCGTCGACTACTTCCTCTACGTTGTGATCGCTTCGCCGGGTCTACAAGGGTGCGTAGACAACACTCTCCCTCTCGTTGCTATGCATCACCATGATCTTGCGTGTGCGTAGGAAATTTTTGAAATTACTCGTTCCCCAACAACCGGAACCCCGGGAGGTATATGGGCCTTATTGGGCCCATGTAGGAGGAAGGAGAAGGAACAAGGAGGCGCCCCAGCCCAATTCGAATTGGGGAGGGGGGCCGGCCCCCTTTCCTTTCTCCTTCCCCCTCTTCCTATTACTACTACTAGTACTACTTCCTAATACTAGTACTCTTTCCTTCCCCTCCAAATAAGATAAGGAAAAAGGGGGGAAACCTACTTGGAGTAGGTTTCCCCTCCCCATGGCGCGCCCCTTGGGCAGCCACCTCCTCCCTCCCTCCTTTATATACGGGGTAGGGGGCACCCTAGAACACACAAGTTGATAATTGAGATCATTCCTTAGCCGTCTTGTGTGCCCCCTCCACGATATTACACGTCGGTCATATTGTAGCGGTGCTTAGGCGAAGCCTGCGACAGAGAACATCAAGATCGTCACCACGCCGTCGTCTTGTGGAACTCCCCTCGGGCCTCTCTTTGGATTGGAGATCGAGGGTGCGTCATCGAGCTGTACGCGTGTCAAGAACTCGGAGGTGCCGGAGTAACGGTGCTTTGATCGGTTGGACCGGGAGGACGTACGACTACTTCCTCTACGTTGTTTCAACGCTTCCGCTTTGGTCTACGAGGGTACGTAGACAACACTCTCCCCTCTCGTTGCTATGCATCACCATGATCTTGCGTGTGCGTAGGAAATTTTTTGAAATTACTACGTTCCCCAACAGTGGCATCCGAGGCTAGGTTTTTATGGTTTGATGTTATATGCACGAGTAGAACACAAGTGAGTTGTGGGCGATATAAGTCATACTGCTTACCAGCATGTCATACTTTGGTTGGCGGTATTGTTGGATGAAGCGGCCGGACCGACATTGCGTGTCTTACGCTTCTGCGAGACTGGTTTTACCGCCGTGCTTTGCACACGGTGACTAGCGGTGTCGGTTTCTCCAACTTTAGTTGAACCAAGTGTGACTACGCCCGGTCCTTGCGAAGGTTAAAACAGCATCAACTTGACAAACTATCGTTGTGGTTTTGATGCGTAGGTGAGATTGGTTCTTGCTTAAGCCCGTAGCAGCCACGTAAAACTTGCAACAACAAAGTAGAGGACGTCTAACTTGTTTTTGCAGGGCATGTTGTGATGTGATATGGCCAAGGCATGATGCTATATTTTATGTATGAGATGATCATGTTTTGTAACCGAAGTTATCGGCAATTGGCGAGAGCCATATGGTTGTCGCTTTATTGTATGAAATGCAACGCATACTGTAATTGCTTTACTTTATCACTAAGCGGTAGCGATAGTCGTAGAAGCAATAGATGGCGTAACGACAACGATCCTCGATGGAGATCAAGGTGTCGCGCCCGGTGGCGATGGTGATCATGATGGTGCTTGGAGATGGAGATCACAAGCACAAGAAGATGATGGCCATATCATATCACTTATATTGATTGCATGTGATGTTTATCCTTTATGCATCTTATCTTGCTTTGATTGTCGGTAGCATTTTAAGATGATCTCTCACTAAAATTATCAAGTAGTGTTCTCCCGAGATGCGCACCATTGCCAAAGTTAAATCGTGCCCGGACACCACGTGATGATCGGGTGTGATAAGCTCTCGTCCATCTACAACGGGTGCAAGCCAGTTTTGCACATCGAGAATACTCGGGTTATACTTGACGAGCCTAGCATATGCAGATATGGCCTCGGAACACGGAGACCGAAAGGTCGGCGTGAATCATATAGTAGATATGATCAACATAAGATGTTCACCATTGAAAACTACTCCATCTCACGTGATGATCGGTTATGGTTTAGTTGATTTGGATCACGTGATCACTTAGATGACTAGAGAGATGTCTGTCTAAGTGGGAGTTCTTAAGTAATATGATTAATTGAACTAAAATTTATCATGAACTTAGTACTGATAGTATCTTGCTTGTCTATGTTGTTTGTAGATAGATGGCCCGTCTGTTGTTCCGTTGAATTTTAATGCGTTCCTTGAGAAAGCTAAGTTGAAAGATGATGGTAGCAACTACGCGGGATGGGTCCGTAATTTGAGGATTATCCTCATTGCTGCACAAAAAATTACGTCTGGAAGCACCGCTGGGTGCGAACTGCTTCTTGATCTGGCCGCGGCGTTAGAACGTCTGGCGAGCAAAGTCGATGACTACTCGATAGTTCAATGTGCCATGCTTTACGGCTTAGAACCGGGACTTCAACGGCGTTTTGAGCGTCATGGAGCATATGAGATGTTTCAGAGTTGAAGTTGATATTCGGAAGAATGCCGGATTGAGAGATATGAAGTCTCCAATAAGTTCTATAGCTGCAAAATGGAGGAGAATAGTTACGTCGGTGAGCACATACTCAAGATGTGCGGGTATTGTAATCACTTGATTCAAGCTGGGAGTTACTCTTCCGGATGATAGCGTCATTGATGAATTCTCCAATCACTTCCACCAAGCTACAAGAGCTTCGTGATGAACTATAATATGCAAGGGATGGATAAGGCGATTTCGAGCTCTTCGCAATGCTAAAGGCTGCGGAGGTAGAAATCAGAAGGAGCATCAAGTGTTGATGGTTAACAAGACCACTAGTTTCAAGAAAAGGGCAAAGGGAAGAAGAAGGGAACTTCAAGAAGAACAGACAAACAAGTTCTTTGCTCAAGAGAAGAAACCCAAGTCGGACCTAAGCACTGGCGAAAGTGCTTCTCTTGCAAGCGGCATAGTCCTTTGGAAGCGGAACTGCCCCAAGTATTTGGCGGATAAGAAGGATGGCAAAGTGAACAAAGGTATATGTGATATACATGTTATTGATGTGTACCTTACTAGAGCTCGATAGAGCACTGGTATTTGATCTTGGTTACATTGCTAATATTTGCAACTCGAAGCAGGGACTACGGATTAGCGAACAACGGCAAAGGGCGAGGTGACGATGCGCGTGGGAAAGCGGTTCCAAAGTCGATGTGATCGTGGTCGGCATGCTACCTCTACATCTACCTTGGGATTAGTATTAGACCTAAATAATTGTTATTTGGTGCCAGCGTTGAGCATGAACATTATATCTGGATCTTGTTTGATGCGAGACGGTTATTCATTTAAATCGAGAGAATAATGGTTGTTCTATTTATATGAGTAATATCTTTTATGGTCATGCACCCTGAAGAGTGGTCTATTTTGATGAATCTCGATAGTAGTGATACACATATTCATAGTGTTGAAGCCAAAAGATCAGAGTTGATAATGACGGTGCAACTTATTTGTGCCTTGTCGTTTGGGTCATATCGGTATAAAGCGCATGAAGAAACTCCATACTGATGGACTTTTGGAACCACTTGATTATGAATCACTTGGTACTTGCGAACCGTGCCTCATGGGCAAGATGACCAAAATGCCGTTCTCCGGTACTATGGAGAGAGCAACAGATTTGTTGGAAATCATACATACAGATGTATGTGGTCCAATGAATGTTGAGGCTCGTGGCGGATATCGTTATTTTCTCACCTTCACAGATGATTTAAGCGAGATATGGGTATATCTACTTAATGAAACATAAGTCCGAAACATTTGAAAAGTTCAAAGAATTTGAGTGAAGTTGAAAATCATCGTAACAAGAAAATAAAGTTTCTACGATCTGATCGTGGAGGAGAATATTTGAGTTCTGAGTTTGGTCTACACTTAAAACAATGTGGAATAGTTTCACAACTCCGCCACCGGAACACCACAACAGTAATGGTGTGTCGAGCGTCGTGTCGTACTTTACTTGATATGGTGCGGTCTATGATGTCTCTTACAGATTTACCGCTATTGTTTTGGGGTTATGCTCTAGAGACAGCCACATTCACGCTAAATAAGGCACCATCGAAATCCGTTGAGACGACACCTTATGAACTATGGTTTGGCAAGAAACCAAAGTTGTCGTTTCTTAAAGTTTGGGGTTGCGATGCTTATGTGAAAAAGCTTCAACTGATAAGCTCGAACCCAAATCGAGAATGTGTCTTCATAGGATACCCAAAGGAGACAGTTGGGTACACCTTCTATCACAGATCCGAAGGCAAGACATTCGTTGCTAAGAATGGATCCTTTCTAGAGAAGGAGTTTCTCTCGAAAGAAGTGAGTGGGAGGAAAGTAGAACTTGATGAGGTAAGCTGTACCTACTCCCTTGTTGGAAAATAATACATCACACGAACCGGTTTCGTGGCGTCAAAACCAACTAGTGAGGAAGTTGATGATGATGATCATAGAACTTGAGATCAAGTTATCTGAGAACCACGTGGGTCGAATAGAGTAAGATCCGCACTGAGTGGTGCGGTAATCCTATTCGGAAGTCATGCTACTAGATCATGATGAACCCACGAACTATGAAGAAGCGATGGTGAGCCCAGATTCCATAAAATGGCTTGAAGCCATGAAATGCGAGATGGGATCCATGTATGATAACAAAGTATGGACTTTGGTTGACTTGCCGATGGTCATCAAGCAATTGAGAATAAATGGATCTTCAAGAAGAAGACCGGTGGCGGTAATATTCTTGTCTACAAAGCTCGACTTGTTGCAAAAGGTTTTCGACAAGTTCAAGGGGTTGACTACGATGAGACCTTCTCACCGTGGCGATGCTTAAGTCTGTCCGAATCATGTTAGCAATTGCCGCATTTTATGATTATGAAATTTGGCAAATGGATGTAAAACTGCATTCTGAATGGATTTACGGAAGAAGAGTTGTATATGATGCAATCATAAGGTTTTATCGATCCAAAGGAGCTAACGAAGTGTGCAAGCTCAACGTTCCATTTATGGACTGGTGCAAGCCTCTCGGAGTTGGAATAAGCGTTTTGATAGTGTGATCAAAGCATTTGGTTTTATCTGAGACTTTTGGAGAAGCTTTGTATTTACAAGAAAGTGAGTGGGAGCTCTGTAGCATTTCTAATATTATATGTGGATGACATATTATTGATTGGAAATGATATAGAATTTCTGGATAGCATAAAGGGATACTTGAATAAGAGTTTTTCAATGAAAGACCTCGGTGAAGCTGCTTACATATTGGGCATTAAGATCTATAGAGATAGATCAAGACGCTTAATTGGACTTTCACAAAGCACATACCTTGACAAAGTTTTGAAGAAGTTCAAAATGGATCAAGCAAAGAAAGGGTTCTTGCCTGTATTGCTATTGCTTAACAAGGTCACATCATTAGTTGAATGATCTGATTGACATGACCCATTCCGTTAGCTTAGCACACGATCGTTTAGTATGTTGCTATTGCTTCCTTCATGACTTATACATGTTCCTATGACTATGAGATTATGCAACTCCCGTTTACCGGAGGAACACTTTGTGTGCTACCAAACGTCACAATGTAACTGGGTGATTATAAAGGTGCTCTACGGGTGTATCCGAAGGTACTTGTTGAGTTGGCGTTTCGAGATTAGGATTTGTCACTCGAATGTCGAGAGGTATCTCTGGGCCCTCTCGGTAATACACATCACTTAAGCCTTGCAAGCATTTCAACTAAAGAGTTAGTTGTGAGATGATGTATTACGGAACGAGTAAAGAGACTTGCGTAGCGAGATTGAACTAGGTATTGGATACGGCGATCGAATCTCGAGCAAGTAACATACCGATGACAAAGGAACAACGTATGTTGTTATGCGGTCCGATCGATAAAGATCTTCGTAGAATATGTAGGAACCAATATGGGCATCCAGGTCCGCTATTGGTTATTGAGCGGAGCGTGTCTCGGTCATGTCTACATTGTTCTCGAACCGTAGGGTCCATGCACGCTTAAGGTTTCGATGGCGGTTATATTATGAGTTTATGTATTTTGATGTACCGAAGGTTGTTGAGTCCGGAAATGATCACGGACATGACGAGGAGTCTCGAAATGGTCGAGACATAAAGATTGATATATTGGACGGATATATTTGGACACCGGAAAGGTTAGGAGAAGTTTGGAGCTCGGGAGGTTACCGAACCCCCGGAGGTATATGGGCCTTATTGGGCCCATGTAGGAAGAAAGGAGAAGGAACAAGGGAGGCGCGCCCAGCCCAATCCGAATTGGGGAGGGGGCGGCCCCCTTCCTTTCTCCTTCCCCTCTTCCTATTACTACTACTAGTACTACTTCCTAATACTAATCTTTGTTTCCTTCGCCCTCCAAATAAGATAAGGAAAAAGGAAACCTACTTGGAGTAGGTTTCCCCTCCCCTATGGCGCGCCCCTTGGGCGGCCACCTCCTCCCTCCCTCCTTTATATCTTTGGGGTAGGGGGCACCCTAGAACACACAAGTTGATCATTGAGATCGTTCCTTAGCCGTGTGCGGTGCCCCCTCCACGATATTACACCTTGGTCATATTGTAGCGGTGCTTAGGCGAAGCCTGCGACAGAGAACATCAAGATCGTCACCACACCGTCGTCTTGTGGAACTCCCCTCGGAGCCTCTCTTGGATTGGAGATCGAGGGTGCGTCATCGAGCTGTCTGACGCGTGTCAAGAACTTCGGAGGTGCCGAGTGCGGTGCTTGGATCGGTTGGACCGGGAGGGCGTCGACTACTTCCTCTCGTTGTTTCAACGCTTCGCTTCGGTCTCACGAGGGTACGTAGACAACACTCTCCCCTCTCGTTGCTATGCATCACCATGATCTTGCGTGTGCATAGGAAATTTTTTGAAATTACTACGTTCCTCAACACCTCGGCACCACCTGAAGTTTTGGTGCCAGGTTTTACTAGGGAGGAGGTGATTGCGTTTGGCGGGATCCCGGACCCTACTTCCGGGGGCAGACGGATGAGTGCTCGCATCCTCGACGTCCCGGAGGTTGATGATATGCAGCAGCGGTGCGCTATGAGGGCGGCCAAGCTTCAGGAGGCTGCTTGTACATCGGGTATGGACGTTGACTTGTCTAATTCCTTATTGCATTTTTCTAATGAGGACATTATCAATAATGCAAACCAATTAGGAGTTTCACTAGGTGCTACAGATAGTGAAATTACCAAATCGGTGAATGATATTTTAGACTTGGAAGCGGAACGGGCTTTAGAGACTATTCGTAATCTTGCAGCAGTTAAACCTATGAATGATGATGAGATAAATGCGTTAGGAGTTAGAGTGCTTGATAGCACGTGTGAGGATCTCGCACCCACTAACCATGAGGTCGACGAAGAGGATGTGCCCCTCTGAATGGCGCTAGCAATATTTGAGAACCGGTCATGAGGAGCGGGGACTCGAGCTTAATAAACCTAAGCGTAAGTGGAAGCGGAAGATTTATCCCGATTCGGTTCGTAGGAGTGCTAGGATTGAACCACCAAAAAATTCCATGATGAACTATGAGAGGAATTTTTGGAACAATGAGGTCTTAAGGACTTGGCTAAAAGAAGATTCTGCTGAGACTTCTATTGAGCGAAGCTAGATTTTGTTGCTCTATCGGAGGCGGGTAGAGATAACTTTGCACCACAGTTTCTCTCCTCACTAGTTGGTGGTATAGATTTCGATTGGCATTGCTTACCTCCATAAGGAAGATCGGGGGGCATCTTACTAGGTGTGAGATGCGATTCACTTGAAGTCCGTAGTGTAGTGATGGGTGACTTCGCCGTAAAGTTTCGAGTTAGGTCTAAGATTGATGGCTTTAACTGGGCTTTGGTGGCGGTATATGGTGCCGCGCAGCCTGAGTTTAAAGCGGAGTTTCTAGCTGACCTAGTTCGAATTTGTGGGTCAGAACAACTACCGATTTTAGTCGGAGGTGATTTCAATATCATCCGGAGGTGGGAGGAGAAGAACAATGACAACTTTGATGGTAGATGGTCCTCCATGTTCAACACCATTATTGAAAGCTTGGATCTGAGAGAGATAGAACTCTCGGGTCGAAAGTTTACATGGGCCAACGCTATGCCAAACCCAACTTACGAAAAACTTGATCGGGTTCTTGAAAGCGTGGAGTGGGAACAAAAATTCCCGTTGGTCACGGTGCAAGCCCTTTCGAGGGGAATATCTGATCATACCCCATTGTTCGTGGACTCAGGGGAGCCGAACCACGTGGGTAATAAGAATACCTTCTCATTTGAGGCGTCATGGTTGAGCGTGAGGGTTCTTTGACTTGATTGCCGGGGAATGGGCTAAAGAGGTTCGCGGTAAAACACCCATTGGCGTTGGCGAGAATAAGATTAGGAATTTGAGAAGCTTCTTGAGGGTTGGGCTAAGCATCTTAGTGGTGCGTATAAGATTGAAAAGGATAGACTCCTTTCTCTTGTACATGACTTGGGCGTAAAGCTGAGTCTAATGTTTTAGTCCCCACAGAGCTTGAGTTAAAAATGAGGCGGAAAAGCGGTTGAAAGAACTACTACGTGAAGAAGAACTGAAGTGGGCTTTTCGTGCTAAGGTTAAATAGAGTGGTCAAGGGGACGCGAATACTCGGTTCTTTCATTTAATTGCTAATGGCAAGCACGTAAAGAAGCGAATCTTTCGGCTTGAGCGGGGCGAGGTACAATTTTAGGTCGGGATAACTTTGAAAACATATATCACTGAGTATTATAAGCAGTTATTTGGTCCACCGGAGGAGAATACGGTGTCACTTGATGAGTCCATGACTAAGGATGTACCTCAGCTTTCGGCTGCTGATAATGACATTCTGCTTGCCCCGTTCTCGGAGAAGGAGGTTTTTGAGGCAATTGCTCAAATGAAAAATAATAAGGCTCCTGGTCCGGATGGTTTCTCGCCGAGTTCTATAAGAAGTGCTGGCACATTATTAAGGGGGATTTACTACCTATGTTTCATGATCTATTCTCTGGACAGCTTCAATTATTCCACCTGAATTTTGGGACTATCACATTACTACCTAAGAAGACGGATGCGGTCGAATTGAGCAATTCAGCCGATCTGTCTCCTAAAGGTTAGTTTCAAAATCTTCACAAAGGTCGGGACCAACAGGCTCACACAGATTGCGCGATTCATGGTGCATCAATCCCAAACGCGTTCATGCGAGACGAAACATTCTAGAAGGGTGGTAGTTACGCATGAAGCGCTCCATGAAATCCACTCCAAAAATTGGATGGAGTGATTTTTAAAGTGGATTCGAGAAAGCGTATGATAAGATAAAGTGGCCATTTCTCCAACAATCTTTGCGTATGAAAGGGTTTGATGAAACTGGCGAAGGCAGGTGCAATCATTTACGCAAAAAGGTAGTGTGGGAATTAAAGTTAATGATGATATAGGTCATTACTTTCGGACTCATAAAGGCTTACGACAAGGAGACCCAATGTCCCTATCTTGTTTAACATTGTCGTAGATATGTTGGCAATTACGATAGGGCGGGCTAAGGAAAATGGTCAAGTAGGTGGATTGGTGCCTCATCGGTTGATGGAGGCATTTCCATCCTACAATACCGATAATCTGATCATCTTTATGGAGCATGGCGTGGTTAAGGCTAGGAATATGAAGCTGGTTTTATGCCTATTGAACAATTGACGGATTGAAGATCAACTTTCATAAGAGCGAGTTGTTACGCTTTGGTAGGGCAAAAGATGAGCAGGAAGCCTCTGAGCAATTGTTTGGGTGTGAGTTGGGACGAGTTACCTTTCTCGTGCTTAGGATTCCTATCCACCATCGTAGGCTAACGAACAGAGAATGGAAGTGCATTGAAGACCGATTTGAGAAGAAACTGAGCTGCTGGAAGGGCAAGCTCTTATCTTATGGAGGCCAGTTAATCTTAATTAATTCGATGCTCACAAGTTTGCCGATGTTTCTTCTTTCGTTCTTTGAGGTACCAGTTGGAGTTAGGAAGAGACTGGACTTCTATAGATCGCGGTTCTTCTGGCAGGGTGATGAGCTGAAAAGAAAATACAAACTTGCTAAGTGGGACATTATTTGTAGACCGAAGGACCAAGGGGGTCTAGGTATTGAGAATCTCGAAATTAAGAATAAATGCCTTCTTAGCAAGTGGCTGTGGAAGCTCTCGTCGGAGACGGATGCTGTGTGGGCACAGATCCTTCGCGGCAAGTACCTCCAGTCAAAAACTTTGTCGCAAGTCTCTGTAAGGCCGACTGACTTGCCTTTCTGGAAGGGGCTCATGAAGGTCAAGCAGGCTTTCATTAATAGGACAAAGTTTGTTGTCGGAAACGGCTCGAGCACACGTTTCTGGGAGGACACTTGGCTTGGTGACACACCCCTGGCCATCCAATATCCCTCCTTGTATCGTATTGTTCAACGAAAGGAGGTGGTCATTGCCGGTTTTCAATCTATCCCCTTAATATTCAGTTCAGGGCGAGTGCTAGCGGGCAATCGTTGGGAACAATGGCTCCATCTAGTTAGAAGGTGATGGATATCCAATTGTCTCAACAACTTTGATGAATTATTTGGAAGTTGACTAAGTCCGGAGGCTTTACGGTTAAATCAATGTATATTGATGTTATTAATTCGAGCTCCATTCCTACGTCCAAACATGTTTGGGATGTCAAAGTTCCTTTGAAAATAAAAGTGTTTATGTGGTTTGTTCATAAACAAGTAATTTTAACTAAGGATAACTTGAAGAAGCGCAATTGGACAGGACCTACTAGGTGTAGTTTCTTTGATCGAGATGAGTCTACTAAACACCTCTTCTTTGATTGTCCGCTTGCAAAGGTTCTATGGCAGACGGTCCACATTGCTTTTAACATCAAACCACGAATTCTGTTAATACTTTATTTGGGACATGGCTTAATGGGATTGAGCCCAACTTAGGGAGACATATTGGGTGGGGTTTGTGCTTTCTTGTGGACCATCTGGGGCTGAAAAGCGATTTGGTCTTTAACGAATATCATGTATACATTTTTGCAGGTTTTATTCGGACTACGGCTCTGATTAGTTCGTGGTCGCTACTCACCCAGACGGAGGCCGAGGAGCATTTAGTTCTTGGGTCTATCCATTTGGGAGATGGTAGCTCGGGATATCTTCAACCGGTTTGGATGGCGGTCATGTAATAGGATAGGCATTTAGTATTCCTATCTAGTTTGCCCAGCCGGTTGTGGCACATTGATGTGGCTAGTTTGATGTATCTAGCTTATCCGGGCTCTGTGTGAGCTTGTTTTGCTTCTTTTTTTTTCATTTTTCAGGACCTTTGGAACCATGTTCATACTACTCCATTTTGTTAATAAGAGGGCCGTATGCATCATGCTGATGCAAAGGCCGGGCTATCCCCCTTTTCGAAAAAAATATATGTTCCGACTTCATCCGCAAAACAAAATAGACAACATGTTCTATAAAAGGCATCCACGGAAGAGCAGCTCTAAAGATGAAAGAGTCTGCCAGTTACAAGACCAAAATCCACAAAATCCAAGCATCCAACGACCAAAACACTCTCTGTACAGCAAGCCATCCTTGCCGCGGAAGAGCTCCCTGCCATCCTCTGCATTGTGCAATACAAGGAAGCAATGGAGAAGAGAGGCTGTACATAGCCATAGCCAGAGATTACTTGAACCACTTTTCAAATATTCAATCGATGTGAGCCGCCCATGGAACACAGTGTCCTGGTTTCCCAAGCTAAGAGCAGCAAATAGATTCATCATGAGTTCGATAAATCTTTGCCCCTTCTAAACTTGAGCGGGCTACAAGCACAAAATTCAGTAAAAAAAAATGGTGATAACTAAAGCAGCCACAAGGCGGAAGAAAAACAGAGAAACAAAATATGTGATTCAGTGACACCAGGTAGCACTGAAAATTCAAGGACAACATAAATGTGAGACAAGAATCAAAGAGTAAGATCACTTTCATGGAACATGTAACTGTGCATGACTTTACCTAGCAAATCATTATCTGTTCCAAGAAAGGAACAAACTATGCATTCACGTTGCAGTAGGAGCAGCATATTCTATTTTGAAACACCACATTAAAAGCTTGTTTATTACAAACTGACCATAGCTAGCAACTCATCGAACAAACTCCTGCAATTGCCATACAAAATGAAACGGACAAAAAACTGGAAATCTTCTCATGCAAAATGCATCAGAGTTTAACATAATACTAGCAGTAAGGAGCCCAAGATACCAGAGGAGGGGCAAGAAGAAGGCCAAGGGAACCACGTTTGTCCGTCCATGCTTTCGAGGGGTTAATTAGTTTGTGAATACTTTGAATGCACAAAGGTACATTTTCATCGATGCATGCATCAGAACATTCTCTCACTAATTGTTCACATATACAACATAAGGTGACCAGCCAGTTCGATGCATTATTTACCTCATTAATGATAGCTACTCTATAAACTCAGCAGGCTTCCTGTATAAACGCCAATGGATTTGGACTCTTTCAGTTTTAGTGGCTCACCGGAAGTGTCATTTGTTGGATCATAACTTTGCAGAAATCCCTCTCCATGCTCTCCATAATCCAACCGATTGAAGAAAATTCTCCCATCATCTAACAACAGAAAAGGATTGCCAAACCTAGCAACATGTGAAGGCATGCTGTATTTCTTAACCCAGGTACCTTTCTCAAAATCCGTCAAAAACCACAAGTCCATAGATACCTTATGAACATTATGAACCATAACTAAGCAGCCGTTCAACTCAGCCAATGATAACTAGAGTTCAAGTTCTAAGTAACCGGAAATGTTGTGATTCTCTTGCACAAACCTCTGTACCTGTTCTGGGCCACGTAGAACACCCCACTCCTCCGTCTCGAGGTTGAACGAAGCTACACTACCAGGTTCAATGGTCATAACTCCAGTTTCACAATAAGTGGAGTAAAAGTCCAGTAAGAAGTACACCAGCCCATCGACGACCACACATTTCAATGATCTCATCTTGAGACTGGCAAAGATGTGGGCCGATGGAGTGTCCTGCTTTCTCCAGCTTCCATGTTTGGTGGCATCAAAGGCGATAACCTCACATACCTTCCGATCACCAATGTCAGAAACGCGGAGCGCCTTGTACTCTCTGGTAGAGGAGACCTGCCCAAAAGCACACCACTCGACTCCGCAGCACCATTCCTTTATCCCCTTTACCTCTAGTTCATGCGACAATTCCTCCGAGAAGCCCCTCGGCAAGGTGATGGTATCTCCGGTGGCCGGGTTCAGCACCCAGAAGTCCCCAGAGCAGAAACTCCAGTTGAAACAGACAAGGTCAAGCCGGGTGCGCGCAACACGGATGGTATCGTCCTTGCTTGACATCCGCCCACTGGCAACCCCTGACAACCCGTCCACCAGAGCAATTTCATACCCGGCGCTTGGTATCCGCTTCACCACATTGCCGGACAAGTCCGAAATCTCAACGCCGTTGACCCCACCGTCGTCGCGGTAGGCCATGGCGAGGAGCGGGGGCGACGTGCGGTGTCGGGACATGTGCGCTGCGATGAAGAGCGGGCCGGAGGTGAGGGCGCGCCAGGCGGGGCAGACGGCGCGGAGACGGCAGAGCTCCTTGGCCGGGAGGCGGAGGAGGACCTCGTACAGCGCGTCCTCGGGCAGGTCGCCGGAGAAGGGGGCGGCGGGGCGCGGGCGCAGCTCCGAAAACGACATCGCCGTCGGCTGTGGTAAGTAGTAGATGCCGTGGGTGAGCTAGGAAGGGCGCAAAATAAAAGGTGGATTCAGATGGGTCTGTGCCGAGGAGTACTTGGCCTTACCGAGAGCGCCGGCGGCGGGGCGAGCGCCGTGGACGAGGGGGAAAGCGGCCACTGCAGTGGTCGAGGGTTTGGGGGGAGCACAGACTCGCCTACAGCGCCGCGGGATGGGCCAGGCCCAGCAGGACCGGCACATTTTTGTTTCCCTCCTCTCTTTCATTTTTGTTTCGGGGGAGCAGGTTTTTTCTTTCCCTTTTCTCTTTCATTTTTCTTCTCACAATTTTTTCTTCATTTTTTATCTATTTTTATAAACGTTTATATAAATTATACTTTTAATTAGTGTTCACGAATTATAAAGAGTGGTATTGGGTATGTATTTCTAATCAGTGTTCACAAACTATAATTTTTTATTTTAATAAGTGTCCATGTACTTAAAAAATGTTCATGAAATTTAAGAAATAGGTCTTTTTTAAATGTATTAAAAAACATGATAAGGACTTTATAAATACACAGCACAAACATTTTCTAAATAACGGATGATTTTAAAATAGTCAATGATTTTTTTAAAGTACGTGATGAACAGTTTTAAAATACCCGACAAACTCTTTCAAGATAAATGATGAAATTTTTAATACATATTTATTTTTTATTCCATCTTTTTTCTTTTCATCGGCCGGAAATCTATATATGTTCACCGTTTCTTAATCTTTTTAATATATTTTTGCCCAACCTTGTGTTCGCACACGAACACGTCACCGTGTACCTCCAACGCCTAGGATGATGCACTACAGCTGACGTCGAAGGAGACCCGCCGGAAGCGCGGTACGCAAGACAATCCGGCGGGCACTTTTGAGCACCGAAACCCAGCGTGCAGGGAGGGACCCGTCGAGGTAGTGGCGACTATGGGCTGCCCTAGGTTGGCCTAACCGCCCCTAGGGCCTCAAGGTTCGCCGCCCTGCAATGAAGAAGAACGAAAGAAGAACGAGGAAGAAGAAGAACAAGGGAGAAGGAAAAGTAAAGGTAAAAGGTGTAGATAGATTTGTTCGATTGTGTGTTGTTGTTCAATCGGCCGCCACCTCTTGTCTATATAACAGGCGGGTGGACTTCGTGTACAAGAAAAGTACTTGCCTAGCCGTCCAAATCATCAAAACCTAATAAAATACGGACTATTCACGACCCCCGGCCCGGATGTCCGGCTCAAGGCCCGGATGATCCGGCTTAGCCCAGTTTTTTGACAGCAGTTCACTGTTTTGACTCTAGAATCCTCATACGACCTCGGATTTGGACGTTTTTTATATCCAAATCAACCATCTCGACGAGACGCACAACTTTCATGTTGAACACTTTTTCATCCGAGGCCATCTTGAGAGTGTTCCGGTCCGTTTTCTAAAGTCTGCAGCAGAAAAACATGTCCGGACACCCGGACGATTGCCCAGATTGTCCGGCCTTTACCCGGATCATTCGGGAGTTGATCCAGATCATCCGGCTTCAACTTTTAGCTTCTGTTATTTTGGTCAATTTTTCGGCCCTCGGCCGGATGATCTGGACCCAAGTCCGGATGATCCGGCCATCTGATCTTCTGCAGCACAGTTTTGACTGTAACTTTTGCATACGAACTCGGATGGGGACGATCTTTATATAAAAATCGTCTGTCTCGACGAGACGAAGAAATTTGCAGTTGTAACTTTTCCCATCCGAGGTCTTCTTAATTAGGTTTCATGCCATTCTTTAATCAGGTGTCAACACGGGTATCTTCGATATTGTCATATCTTTTGCACTTGAGCTCCTTTTTGGTCCATCTTCATATTTATTTCGATCATCTTGATGAAGGCCATCAAATGGTGACATAAACTCATAATTTTAACCTCATGCCATTATAGACTCAAGTCACTCTTTCCGATCATGCCATTTTTGAGCGTCAACACATGCCCCCCCTGTTTTTCGGCAAAGGTAGTATGCCGAAAAATAACTTGTACCGTGTTGGTTCTAAGGACGATGTCAACACTCCATCGGCCACTTCGCATGTGCTTAGAGCGATAAATATATACCGTCCATTTATTTGAGGCGGATTCTTGATGCAAACTTGGGTGAAACCTTCTCAACTTCATTAACAATCCCATAGATATGTATCTCAAGGTCATCCTCCAAACCATATTGCTCACCCTTTTGCTATCCCTCCAAACATCTTCCTGGAACGGCTCTTTAAGCCATCCGTACTATGGGAAGAGGAGTCCGGAAACAACAACCCGGAAGCAACCGCACCACCCAACGCAGAACAATCTGACATAATCGGCGGCTCAGCCAATGAAATAACACCTTCAGCCCACGAAATAATGGCAGTAATCGCCCCATGGACAGAGCCATTCCTAGCCTACTTACTTAGGCAGGAACTTCCCGAAGACCAAAATGAGGCCCGCTGCATAGTTCGGCGATCTAAAGCCTACAAGGTCCACGAGGGAGAACTTTATAAGAAAAGCACAATCGGGTGTATCTCCGAAGAGGAAGGGCGAAACCTTCTGGCTGAAATTCATGCCGGACTAGGCGGACACCACGCCGCAGCTCGGGCCCTTGTAGGCAAGGCCTTCCGTACAAGATTTTATTGGCCGACAGCCCGGGCAGATGCTCAAGACTTAGTCCAAAGATGTGTCGGTTGTCAGCTCTTTGCTAATCAGAGCCATATGCCACCCACCGCCGTCAAAACTATACCCATTACCTGGCCGTTCGCGGTCGGGGGCTGACATGGTTGGACCCTTAAAGGGAACCCACAAGCAAAAGTACCTATTGGTCATGGTGGACAAATTCACCAAATGGATAGAGGCCAAGCCGGTTAAAGCGGCGAGTCCGGACCGGTGATAGACTTCATATCCGGGGTAGTACACCGTTATGGCGTCCCCATAGCATCATTACCGATAGCGGCACGAACTTCACGGCCGGCGAGGTTAAATTATGGTGCAAAAATATGGGCATTAAGCTCGATTACGCTTGATCTATCATCCTCAAACCAGCGGTCAAGTGGAGCGAGCAAATGGTCTAATAATGGCGGCATCAAACCCGGACTAGTGCGGTCCCTTACGGAATCTAACACGCCTTTGGGTAGAGGATCTTGACTCCGTACTCACGGGGGCTGCGGACAACACCCAACCGTACTACGGATTCACATCATTTTTCATGGTATCTGGCGCAGAGGCGGTTTACCTGCGACATCATTCATGACTCACCTCGAGTGCGCATGTACGAAGAAAGAGAAGTTGAGCTGGATCGGCGGGACAGCTTGGATGCGTGGAGGAAGAACGCGATGTGGCAAAGGCCGTTCCGCATTCTATCGGCAGCAGCTCGAAGATATCAAAGTAGAAATGCGGGCTAAAACTTACAGCGTTGGCGAACTAGTTCTCGCTGCGGATAAGAAAACGACAAACTCAAGACCAAATGGGAAGGTTGTTGGGGAACGTAGTAATTTCAAAAAATTTCCTACGCACACGCAAGATCATGGTGATGGTATAGCAACGAGAGGGGAGAGTGTTCGTCCACGTACCCTCGTGAACCGTAAGAGGAAGTGTTAGCATACGCGGTTGATGTAGTCGACGTCTTCACGATCCGACCGATCCAAGCACCGAGCGTCACGGAGCCTCGAGTTCAGACACGTTCAGCTCGATGGCGATCCCGGCCTCCGATCCGGCAAGTTCGGAGATGAGTTCCGTTAAGCACGACAGCGTGGTGGCGATGATGATGTTCTACGGCGCGAGGCTTCGCCTAAACTCATGACGATATGACCGAGGTGGAATATGGTGGAGGAGGGCACCGACACGGCTAAGGAACGATCCGTAGATCAACTTGTGTGTCTATGGGGTGCCCCGCCCGTATATAAAGGAGCAGGGGAAGGCCGGCCGACCCCTTGGGGCGCACCAAGGAGGAGGAATCCTCCTCTTAGTAGGAGTAGGACTCCTCCTTTCCTACTCCTACTAGGAGGGGGAAGGAAGGGGGGAGGGGAAGGAAAGGGGGCGCCCCCTCCTAGTCCATTCGGACCCGGAGGGGGGGGGCGCGGCCCATGCTAGCCGCCCCTCTCTCCTTTCCCCTAAGGCCCATAAGGCCCAATACTCTCCCGGGGGGTTCCGGTAACCCCTCGGCACTCCGGTTTTCTCCGAAATCACCCGGAACACTTCTGGTGTCCGAATATAGTCGTCCAATATATCAATCTTTATGTCTCGACCATTTCGAGACTCCTCGTCATGTCCGTGATCACATTCGGGACTCTGAACAAACTTCGGTACATCAAAACTTATAAACTCATAATAAAACTGTCATCGTAACGTTAAGCGTGCGGACCCTACGGGTTCGAGAACTATGTAGACATGACCTAGAACTATTCTTGGTCAATAACCAATAGCGGGACCGGATGCCCATATTGGTTCCTACATATTCTCTGAAGATCTTTATCGGTCAAATCGCATAACAACATCGTTGTTCCTTTGTCATCGGTATGTTACTTGCGAGATTTGATCGTTGGTATCAATACCTAGTTCAATCTCGTTACCGGCAAGTCTCTTTACGCGTACGTAATGCATCATCCGTAACCAACTCATTGGTCACATTGCTTGCAAGGCTTATAGTGATGTGCATTACCGAGAGGGCCAGAGATACCTCTCCGAGCAATCGGAGTGACAAAACCTAATCTCGAAATCGCCAACTCAACATGTACCTTCGGAGACACTGTAGTACTCCTTTATAATCACCCGATTCGTTGTGATGTTTGGTAGTACCCAAAGTGTTCCTCCGTAAGCGGAGTTGCATAATTCTCATAGTTACATGAGCGTGTATAAGTCAAGAAGAAAGCAATAGCGGTATACTAAGCGATCAAGTGCTAGGCTAACGGAATGGGTCATGTCAATCACATCATTCTTCTAATGATGTGATCCCACTAATCAAATGACAACACATGTCTATGGTTAGGAAACATAACCATCTTTGATTAATGAGCTAGTCAAGTAGAGGCATACTAGTGACTATATGTTTGTCTATGTATTCACACATGTATCATGTTTCGGTTAATACAATTCTAGCATGAATAATAAACATTTATCATGATATGTGGAAATAAATAATAACTTTATTATTGCCTCTAGGGCATATTTCCTTGATCTCCCACTTGCACTAGAGTCAATAATCTAGATTACATAGTAATGATTCTAACACCCATGGAGTCTTGGTGCTGATCATGTTTTGCTCGTGAGAGAGGCTTAGTCAGCGGTGCGCAACATTCAAATCCGTATGTATCTTGCAAATCTCTATGTCTCCCACTTGGACTTGGTCCCGAATGGAATTGAAGCGTCTCTTGATGTGCTTGGTCCTCTTGTGAAATCTGGATTCCTTTGCCAAGGCAATTGCACGATATTATCACGAAGATCTTCATTGGTCCCGATGCACTAGGTATGACACCTAGATCGGAAATGAACTCCTTCATCCAGACTCCTTTATTTGTTGCTTCCGAAGCAGCTATGTACTCCGCTTCACATGCAGATCCCGCCATGATGCTTTGTTTAGAACTGCACCAACTTACAGCTCGACCGTTTAATATAAACACATATCCGGTTTGAGACTTAGAATCGTCCGGATCAGTGTCAAAGATTGCATCGACGTAACCATTTATGACTAGCTCTTTGTCACCTCCATATACGAGAAACATATCCTTAGTCCTTTTCGGGTATTCGGGATGTTCTTGACCGCTGTCCGATGATCCACTCTGGATTACTTTGGTACCTTCTGCCGAGCTTATTGCTAAGCATCGTCGGTCTGGTACACAACATTGCATACATGATAGAGCCTATGGCTGAAGCATAGGAACATCTTTCATTTTCTCTCTATCTTCTGCTGTGGTGGGCATTGAGTTTGACTCAACTTCACACCTTGTATACAGGCAAGAATCCTTTCTTTGCTCGATCCATTTTGAACTTTTTCAAAATTTTGTCAAGGTATGTGCTTTGTGAAAGTCCTATTAAGCGTCTTGATCTATCTCTATAGATCTTGATGCCCAATATGTAAGCAGCTTCACGAGGTCTTTCATTGAAAAACTTTTATCCAAGTATCCCTTTATGCTATCCAGAAATTCTATATCATTTCCAATTAATAATATGTCATCTACATATAAAATTAGAAATGCTCTGAGCTCCCACTCACTTTCTTGTAAATCTGAGGCTTCTCCAAAAGTGCATATAAAACCATATCTTTGATCACACTATCAAAGCGTTTATTCCAACTCGAGATGCTTGCACCAGTCCATAAATGGATCATTGGAGCTTGCACACTTTGTTAGCACCTTTTGGATCAACAAAACCTTACGGCTGCATCATATACAACTCTTCTTCCGTAAATCCATTCAAGAATGCAGTTTTGAAATCCATTTGCCAAATTTCATAATCATGAAATGCAGCAATAGCTAACATGATTGAGACAGACTTAAGCATCGCCACTGGTGAGAAAGTCTCATCGTAGTCAACCCCTTGAACTTGTCGAAAACCTTTCGCAACAAGTCGAGCTTTATAAACGATTACATTACCATCGGCGTCGGTCTTCTTCTTAAAGATCCATTTATTCTCAATGGCTTGCCGATCATCGGGCAAGTCAACCAAAATCCATACTTTGTTTTCATACATGGATCCCATCTCAGATTTCATGGCCTCTAGCCATTTTGCGGAATCTGGGCTTATCATCGCTTCCTCATAGTTCGTAGGTTCATCATGTTCAAGTAACATGACTTCCGAATAGGATTACCGTACCACTCACAGTGCGGATCTTACTCTAGTAGACCTCACGAGGTTTAGCGAAACTTGATCTGAAGTTTCATGATCAATATCATTAGCTTCCTCACTGATTGGTGTAGTTGTCACAGGAACCGGTTCTTGTGATGAACTACTTTCCAACAAGGGAGTAGATACACTTATCTCATCAAGTTCTACTTTCCTCCCACTCACTTCTTTCGAGAGAAACTCCTTCTCTAGAAAGGATCCGATTTTAGCAATGAAAATCTTGCCTTCAGATCTGTGGTAGAAGGTGTACCCAATAGTTTCTTTTGGGTATCCTATGAAGACACATTTCTCCGATTTGGGTTCGAGCTTATCTGGTTGAAGTTTCTTCACATAAGCATCGCAGCCCCAAACTTTAAGCGACAACTTTGGTTTCTTGCCAAACCATAGTTCATAAGGTGTAAATGCAACAGATTTTGATGGTGCCCTATTTAGCGTGAATGCGGCCGTCTCTAAAGCATAACCCCAAAGCGATAGTGTAAATCGGTAAGAGACATCATAGATCGCACCATATCGATAAAATACGATTACGATGTTCGGACACACCATTTCGTTGTGGTGTTCGGGTGGCGTGAGTTCTTGAAACTATTCCGCATTGTTTCAAGTGTAGACCAAACTCGTAACTCAAATATTCTCCTCCACGATCGGATCGCGAAACTTTATTTTCTTGTTACGATGATTTTCCACTTCACTCTGAAATTCTTTAAACTTTTCAAATGTTTAGGACTTGTGTTTCATCAAGTAGATATACCCATATCTGCTCAAATCATCTGTGAAGGTGAGAAAATAACGATATCCGCCATGAGCCTCAACATTCATTGGACCACAAACATCGGTATGTATGATTTCCAACAAATCGGTTGCTTTCGCTCCATAGTTAGGAGAACGGCGTTTTAGTCATCTTGCCCATAAGGCACGGTTACTTAAGTACCAAGTGATTCATAATCAAGTGATTCCAAAAGCCCATCAATATGGAGTTTCTTCATCGCTTTACACCGATATGACCTAAACGGCAGTGCCACAAATAAGTTGCACTATCATTATCAACTCTGCATCTTTTGGTTTCAACACTATGAACATGTGTATCACTACTATCGAGATTCAACAAAAATAGACCACTCTTCAAGGGTGCATGACCATAAAAGATATTACTCATATAAATAGAACAACCATTATTCTCTGATTTAAATGAATAACCGTCTCGCATCAAACAAGATCCAGATATAATGTTCATGCTCAACGCTGGCACCAAATAACAATTATTTAGGTCTAAAACTAATCCCGATGGTATATGTAGAGGTAGCGTGCCGACCGCGATCACATCGACTTTGGAACCATTTCCCGCACATCGTCACCTCGTCCTTAGCCAATCTTAAGCAATCCGTAGTCCTGCTTTGAGTTGCAAATATTAGCAGCAGAACCGATATCAAATACCAGGCGCTACTACGAGCATTAGTAAGGTACACATCAATAATATGTATATCACATATACCTTTGTTCACTTTGCCATCCTTCTTATCCGCCAAATACTTGGGGCAGTTCCGCTTCGATGTCGATCGCTTGCAATAGAAGCACTCAGTTTGAGGCTTAGGTCGGACTTGGCTTTCTTCTCTTGAGCGACAACTTGCTTGCTGTTCTTTTTGAAGTTCCTTCTTCTTCCCTTTGCCCTTCTTCTTGAAACTGATGGTTTTGTTAACCATCAACACTTGATGCTCCTTCTTGATTTCTACCTCCATGCTTTTAGCATTGCGAAGAGCTCGGGAATAGTCTTGTCATCCCTTGCATATTATAGTTCATCACGAAGCTCTTGTAGCTTGGTGGCGATGATTGGAGAATTTCATCAATGACACTATCATCGGAAGATTAACTCCCGGTTGAATCAAGTGATTATTATACCCAGATATTTTGAGTATGTGTTCACTGACAGAACTATTCTCCTCCATCTTGCAGCTGTAGAACTTATTAGAGACTTCATATCTCTCAATCCGGGCATTTGCTTGAAATATTAACTTGAACTCTTGGAACATCTCATATGCTCCATGGCGTTCAAAACGTCATTGAAGACCGGTTCTAAGCCGTAAAGCATGACACCTTGAACTATCGAGTAGTCATCGACTTTGCTCGCCAGACGTTCTTAACGTCGTCGGTTACATCGAAGAAGTTGGCACCCAGCGGTGCTTCTAGGGCGTAACTTTTACGTGCAGCAATGAGGATAATCCTCGAGATTACGGACCCGATCCGTGTAATTGCTACCATCATCTTTCAACTTTGCTTTCTCAAGGAACACATTAAAATTCAACGGAACAACAAAGACGAGCCATCTATCTACAAACAAACATAGACAAGCAAAATACTATCGGTACTAAGTTCATGATAAATTTAAGTTCAATTAATCATATTACTTAAGAACTCCCACTTAGAGACATCTCTCTAGTCATCTAAGTGATCACGTGATCCAAATCAACTAAACCATGTCCGATCATCACGTGAGATGGAGTAGTTTCAATGGTGAACATCACTATGTTGATCATATCTACTATATGATTCACGTTCGACCTTTCGGTCTCCGTGTTCGAGGCCATATCTGTATATGCTAGGCTCGTCAAGTATAACTGAGTATTCGCGTGTGCAACTGTTTTGCACCGTTGTATTTGAGCGTAGAGCCTATCACACCCGATCATCACGTGGTGTCAAAGACGAAGAACTTTCATAGCGGTGCATACTCGGGAGAACACTTCTTGAGAATTAGTGAGAGATCATCTTAAAATGCTACCGTCAGTCAAAGCAAGATAAGATGCATAAAGGATAAACATCACATGCAATCAATATAAGTGATATGATATGGCCATCATCATCTTGTGCTTGTGATCTCCATCTTCAAGCACCGTCATGATCACCATCATCACCGGCCGACACCTTGATCTCCATCATAGCAGCATTGTCGTTCGCCATCTATTGCTTCTCGACTATCGCTACCGCTTAGTGATAAAGTAAAGCAATTACAGGGCATTTGCATTTCATACAATAAGCGACAACCATATGGCTCCTGCGATTGCCGATAACTTTGGTTACAAAACATGATCATCTCATACAATAAAATATAGCATCACGTCTTGACCATATCACATCACAACATGCCTGCAAAAACAAGTTAGGCGTCCTCTACTTTGTTGTTGCAAATTTTACGTGGCTGCTACGGGCTTAGCAAGAACCGTTCTTACCTACGCATCAAAAAACCACAGCGATAGTTTGTCAAGTTGGTGTTGTTTTAACCTTCGCAAGGACGGGCGTAGCCACACTCGATTCAGCTAAAGTGAGAGAGACAGACACCCGCCAGCCACCTTTAAGCACGAGTGCTCATAGCAGTGAAACCAGTCTCGCGTAAGCGTCTGGCGTAATGTCGGTCGGGCCGCTTCATCTCACAATACCGCCAAGCCAAAGTATGACATCTTTGGTAAGCGGTATGACTTATATCGCCCACAACTCACTTGTGTTCTACTCGTGCATATAACATCAGCGCATAAAACCTAGACTCGGATGCCTTTGTTGGGGAGCGTAGTAATTTCAAAAAATTCCTACGCACACGCAAGATCATGGTGATGGTATAGCGAGAGGAGAGTGTTAGTCCACGTACCCTCGAGACCGTAAGCGAAGCGTTAGCACAACGCGGTTGATGTAGTCGTACGTCTTCACGATCCGACCGATCCAAGCACCGAACGTACGGAGCCTCCGAGTTCAACACACGTTCAGCTCGATGATGATCTCCGGCCTCCGATCCAGCAAAGCTCCGGAGATGAGTTCCGTCAGCACGACGGCGTGGTGATGATGATGATGTTCTACCGGCGCAGGGCTTCGCCTAAACTCATGACGATATGACCGAGGTGGAATATGGTGGAGGGGCACCGACACGGCTAAGGGCGATCCGTAGATCAACTTGTGTGTCTATGGGGTGCCCACCGCCCGTATATAAAGGAGCAGGGGGAGGCGGCCGGCCTTAGGGCGCGCCAGGAGGAGAATCCTCCTCCTAGTAGAGTAGGACTCCTCCTTTCCTACTCCTACTAGGAGGGAAAGGAAGGGGAGAGGGGAAGGAAAGGGGCGCCGCCTCCTCCTAGTCCAATTCGGACAAGACAGGGGAGGGGGCGCGCGGCCTATGCTAGCCGCCCAACTCTCCTTTCCCCTAAGGCCCATAAGGCCCAATACTCTCCCGGGGTTCAGTAACCCCGGCACTCGGTTTTCTCGAAATCAGCGGAACACTTCCGGTGTTGAATATAGTCGTCAATATATCAATCTTTATGTCTCGACCATTTGAGACTCCTCGTCATGTCGTGATCACATCGGGACTCGAACAAACTTGGTACATCAAAACTTATAAACTCATAATAAAACTGTCATCGTAGCGTTAAGCGTGCGGACCCTACGGGTTCGAGAACTATGTATACATGACCTAGAACTATTCTCGGTCAATAACCAATAGCGGGACCTGGATGCCCATATTGGTTCCTACATATTCTCGAAGATCTTTATCGGTCAAACCGCATAACAACATCGTTGTTCCCTTTGTCATCGGTATGTTACTTGCCGAGATTTGGTCGTCGGTATCAATACCTAGTTCAATCTCGTTACCGGCAAATCTCTTTACTCGTTAGGTAATGCATCATCCGTAACCAACTCATTGGTTACATTGCTTGCAAGGCTTATAGTGATGTGCATTACCGAGAGGACCAGAGATACCTCTCCGACAATCGGAGTGACAAAACCTAATCTCGAAATCGCCAACTCAACATGTACCTTCGGAGACACTGTAGTACTCATTTATAATCACCCAGTTACGTTGTGATGTTTGGTAGTACCCAAAGTGTTCCTCCGGTAAACGGGAGTTGCATAATTCTCATAGTTCCAGGAACATGTATAAGTCATGAAGAAAGCAATAGCAGTATACTAAACGATCAAGTGCTAAGCTAACGGAATGGGTCATGTCAATCACATGGTTCTTCTAATGATGTGATCCCACTAATCAAATGACAACACATGTATATTTAGGAAACATAACCATCTTTGATTAATGAGCTAGTCAAGTAGAGGCATACTAGTGACTATATGTTTGTCTATGTATTCACACATGTATCATGTTTCCGGTTAATACAATTCTAGCATGAATAATAAACATTTATCATGATATGAGGAAATAAATAATAACTTTATTATTGCCTCTAGGGCATATTTCCTTCAAAGGTCCCTTCATCATCGACCAAGTCCTGGCCGGCGGAGCATACCGTCTGTGAATTGCATCGGACAACCGACTCGAGCCGAACCCATGGAACGCGGCCCGCCTCCGAAGATTTTACGCCTAGCGCCGGACTAAGAGTTCGTTTCCTTCCTCCGTCCATGTTTTTACACTTCAGCTGTCTTTTATTTCTCTCTTTTCTCCCACCTTTTTCATAAAAGCCCTCGAGGGCTTATTGGCGCATTGTTCGCACACACCTGATGTGCTACCCGCACTCATTATACCTGGGGGGCTTCTTTAACAGAAGCTTACTTATAAGGGCTTCATGCCCAGCACATGTGTCAAACTTCCACATGTACCTTTTATTCACCATTATATGCATCGATATGACTTAAGTTTTGGCCAAGCTGGGTTGCTCGGCTCTGTGCTTACCCCTCGTTCCCGATTGTTCGGCTAGGAGGTAAAGGAGCACCTCTGCGATTATTCTTGTCGGTCGGCGGATGTGTACCTCGACTGGGTGAAGCAGCTAGCATTCTTAAGGGAACATTGATTCGGTGACTTGAAAGATGATTATTTTTACAAATTTATTTATCTGCCCCGGATGTTTTCTGCTCTTTTCATGATTCGGACATGCACTTTAGGGCATGCCTCGAGAAAGGAACCCTTAACGGAACTATTCTCCCTGGAAGATGTTTCTTACTAACCATGTAATAAAACATAACTAGTTGGGCACTTGTCTGATAAAGCACTAATGACCCCTACGCCTAGTCTCCATGCATGCCCCGGTTTTTTCATAACCAAGAAGGTATTCGGACACAATCCGGACCCTAGGGTCCCGAGGTCAAAGCGAAAAGGTCGGCAAAGACAAACGATCTACAATCCGGCTAGAAGGCATTTTACATGTCATTTCAAATACATCGTCATATCGACTGACTGTACTCCTCCTCAATCCCATCTAACAGACTGTCTAATTTACAGTCCCGTTGGGAATACTTAGCGGCCAGCTCTACTCAGCCGTACACTAAACTCACAGGGATCTCCTTCCCATTGGGCCCCACAGGTCCGACCTCGGCCATGTGGTTTGGATCCGCCTTCTTGTACCGCGTCTTCACCATGGCCCAGGCCTCCCTGGCACCTTGACAGCAGGACGATACCTTCCATAAGCAGGCGCTGCGCGCTCTCCTGAAGCTTCTCCATAAGCTCTTCAAGGCCCTCGGGCAGGGAGAGGGGCGGCCATAAGGCTGGAAGGCGCCGCTCATCGCTTTGCCGAACACGTTCGGCAGTTGCACCAACTCGGGAAGTTGGTCACCCGTTAAGCAGGCATTTCCTCCTTGAGGCGACACAGTGAGCACACCTCTGAGACATATTTCTGTCAATTGACTTCCTCGCCGAACTCTTCTTTTCAAAGGAGTTCGCTCAAGCACTTACTATAGATGTCGCGACGAAGCCGTTGATTCTCCTTCACGGAGCCAGACAGCTCGGCCCAAACACCGTTTAGCTCTTCTCCCAGCTGGGTGTGGGCATCCTGGAGTTTGTTCCTCTCCTGCTGCACCTTCGTAAGCACCCTCTCGCCGGCCTTCAGCTGGCGCAGTAGTTGTTGCTTGTCCGGATCAAGTCCGGCAACATCTGCAATACCATTGTCAGACTTATACGTACGCTGCACACCGCTTATATTTTTGAAATAATGTGATTACCAGAGGGGGTCTCTGTGCCTCCTTCCGCGGAAGCTAGTGTGGCCTCAAGTTGGGCCTTGCACTCTTGTAGCTCCTGGGACAATTGGGTATTCTTCTATGTAATACCATGCACATTATATGATCCTTAAATCAGTTATTTTAACTACTTTAAGTCTCGAGGGCTACTGGCATATACAACTATTATAATCCCTTACCCGTATGTCTTTTACATACTGCTCCGTGGCTCTGGTCAAACCATCTTGAGCAGCACGGAGGTGCGCGTCTCCCGTGTTAAAGGCATTCAACGCCTCAGGGGAGAAACACGCGTCACGAAAAACTGTCCGGCGGTGCCTGTGGTTCATGGTGCTCTCCACCTCAGACCTGGTGGCGGACAGCCTGTCGGCATCCTCCGTTGGAGGAGTATCCGGCTCGCCCCTTGCGCTCGCCTCCCCCTCCAGACCAGGTGTTGGAGCCTGGCTAGAGGAGGCTTGGTTGGAAACCTCTCCGGACACGGTCCGGCGAGCGCTCTTTCTCCTGAAAAAGTCATGAGCATTAATACACCTTCTAGGAATCTTCTCCTAAATAATGGTCGCAAGCCATACCGTTGCGGTGACGTTTCGATTCGCACCGCACCCTCTTACACTGCGGGGCGGATGACCCTTGTTGATCAGCCGCTTGTGGTTGACTTCCGCCTTGAAGGCACCTCCTGCAAGACACCGTTGTGTACGGTGGTCAGAAATACGCAAGGATGAAGTAATAGCGTCAGGACTTCGGTCATATTCACCTGGGAAGCCGGGGTTAGGCCGGGGTAGTCGGCCGTAATGGCGACTAGAGCATTGTCCATGTTGAGTTGGTGGAACACCCCGTCAATTAGCTCCACCTTTATGTCCGGATCCTCTTCGGAGGCTGGATCAAGGGGTCTTCCCGGATCCTCGGGTTGTGGGTCCGGACTATGTATGCTCTCCACAGTCCGGCGCAGTTCCTGCGTCAAATCCATAAAGTAAGGTACTTAACTTTGAAAGCACGGATCGGATAAATGAACGTCCGCTTACCCAGCTCCGAGGGTTATTCATTGAAAACCCATTCAGTGGGCTTGTCTGGAGGAAGTCCTCTTTCTCCCCCTTGTACAGGCCGGACAGGATCTTTACCAGATCCGCGGCGGATCCCGGCCCCTTACGGCCATGACGGGTAGCATCATTCTCCCCATTGAAGTCCCACATGGGGTGGCCCCTGTATTGCAGTGGCTGCACCCCCCGCATTATGCACGTGGCCATGACTCCAATCATGGTCAATCCGGAATGGGCCAACAACCTTATCCGGCCCATCAAATAATGGACGCCCTTGTCTTCCTCCAGTTGAGGGCTCCGTGGGCGCCAACTTAGGCGTTTCTTCAGAGGAGCCTTGCTGAACTCCGGGAGGCCGATCCGAACTGGGTTCGGCAGTGGAGCGTCTTCTACATAAAACCATTACGAAGGCCGGTCTTGGACGCCTTCTTTGGGGTTCGGATGGATATCCGATCCGGCGATCGCCATATTTCGGCACCGCCCACTTGATATATTGACCCCTCGTGAGAGCGAAGTGCGAGGCGAATAGCCTCTTCCACAGCGCAAAATGGGCCTCGATGCCCAGGAATAGCTCGCAAAGAGCTACAAAACCCGCGATATGCAGAATAGAGGCGGGCGTAAGGTGATGGAGCTGGAGTCCGTAGAACTCCAGGAGCCCGCGGAGGAACGGATGTACAGGAAATCCGAGCCTCCTTATTAGATAGGGGACGAAGCACACCCGCTCTCCTTTAGAGGGGCTAGGGGTGGCCTTCGCTTGCTTCCCACCTTTGTAGGTGGCCAGCCCGGCTCGAACCGGGACCATAAAGGCCGGAGGAAGATATCCCTCCGCTTGAAGCTTCACCAGCTCGTTGTGCGGAACTGAACATCTCCTCCAATCTCCTGGCGGAGGGCTGGGAGCGCGAGAGGAGGAGCCGCGTCGATGGTCCATGATGGAATGGGTTTTCGGTCGGAAGCGCTCCGATGAGTACTCGCGGAAGGAGGATGGTGTGACTTGGATCTGGATTCTTGCCTCTCTTATAGGCAGATTATTTGCGCAGCTAGGGGTAAAATATAAAAGATACCCTGGCCTTTCGCATTCATGCGACGCGTGGAAGGGAGCCATTATTGGGCATGGAAGCCAAGGAGCGCAACATTTGTAAGGGTGCCGGACACTATTCGGCAGGTACATGGAATTTGAAGGAGAACCCGCCTTGCAACGCCGAAGACAATATATGTGCTGGATTCGTCATCATTGAAGCCTGGTTCGGGGGCTACTGAGGGAGTCCTGGACTAGGGGGTGTCTGGATAGCCGGACTATCATCATCGGCCGGACTCCAAGACTATGAAGATACAAGATTGAAGACTTCGTCCCATGTCCGGATGGGACTTTCCTTGGCGTGGAAGGCAAGCTTGGCGATACGGATATGTAGATCTCCTACCATTGTAACCGACTCTGTGTAACCCTAGCCCTCTCCGGTGTCTATATAAACCGGAGGGTTTTAGTCCGTAGGACGAACAACCATTACAACAATCATACCATAGGCTAGCTTCTAGGGTTTAGCCTCCTTGATCTCGTGGTAGATCCACTCTTGTACTACCCATATCATCAATATCAATAAAGCAGGAGTAGGGTTTTACCTCCATCGAAAGGGCGAGAACCTGGGTAAAACATCGTGTCCCTTGTCTCTGTTACCATCCGCCTAGGCATACGATTCGGGACCCCCTACCCGAGATCCGCCGTTTTTGACACCGACATTGGTGCTTTCATTGAGAGTTCCTCTGTGCCGTCACAATCAGGAAGGATGCCTCTTCCTGTCTTTAAAGACGGTATCTTCTGTTGGGGAACGTAGTAATTTAAAAAAATTTCCTACGCACACGCAAGATCATGGTGATGCATAGCAGCGAGAGGGAGAGTGTTGTCTCGTACCCTCGTGAGACCGAAGCGAAGCGATCTGGCGTAGAGGAAGTAGTCGACGTTCTCCTCGCGATCCGACCGATCCGGCGCCGTTACTCCGGCGCCCCGAGTTCTTGACACGTACAGCTCGATGGCGTCCCTCGTACTCGATCCAGCGAGTGTCGAGGAGAGTTCCGTCGGCATGACGGCGTGGTGGCGATCTTGATGTTCTACGGTAGCGAGCTTCGCCTAAGCTTCGACAATATGACCGAGGTGGAATATGGTGGAGGGCACGCACACGGCTAAGGAGCGATCCGTAGATCAACTTGTGTGTCCATGGGGTGCCCCTGCCCCGTATATAAGGAGGGAGGGAGGAGGAGGCCGGCCTAGGAGGAGGGCGCCATGGGAGTCCTACTCCCACGGGAGTAGGATTCCCCTTTCCTAGTCAACTAGGATCCTTCCATGTATTAGGAGTAGGAGACTAGGAAGGGGAAGAGAGAAGGAAAGGAAGGAGGGTGCGGCCTCCCCAGCCCAATTCGGACTAGGGCAGAGGGCGCGGCCTGCCTAGGGCAGCCCTCTCTCTTTCCCGTATGGCCCATAAGGCCCAATACTTCTCCCGGCGAATTCCGTAACTCTCCGTACTCCGATAAATACCGAATGACTCGGAACCTTTCGAACTCCGGATATAGTCGTCAATATATCGATCTTTACGTCTCGACCATTTCGAGACTCCTCGTCATGTCCCGATCTCATCCGGGACTCGAACTCCTTCGGTACATCAAAATACACAAACTCATAATATAACCGTCGCCGAAACCTTAAGCGTGCGGACCCTACGGTTCGAGAACAATGTAGACATGACCGAGACCGTCTCGGTCAATAACCAATAGCGGGACCTGGATGCCCATATTGGCTCCTACATATTCTCGAAGATCTTTATCGGTCATACCGCATAACAACATCGTTGTTCCTTTGTCATCGGTATGTTACTTGCGAGATCCGATCGTCGGTATCAATACCTAGTTCAATCTCGTTACCGGCAAGTCTCTTTACTCGTTTCGTAATACATCATCTCACAACTAACTCATTAGTTGCAATGCTTGCAAGGCTTAAGTGATGTGCATTACCGAGAGGGCCAGAGATACCTCTCCAGACAATCGGAGTGACAAAACCTAATCTCGAAATCGCCAACCCAACATCTGCCTTTGGAGACACCTGTAGTACTCCTTTATAATCACCCGATTCGTTGTGACGTTTGGTAGCACCAAAGTGTTCCTCCGTGGCAGGAGTTGCATAATCTCATAGTTATAGGAACATGTATAAGTCATGGATAAAAGCGGTAGCAACATACTAAACGATCGTGTGCTAAGCTAATGGAATGGGTCATGTCAATCAGATCATTCAACTAATGATGTGACCTTGTTAATCAAATAACAACCCTTTGTTCATGGTTAGGAAACATAACCATCTTTGATTAACAAGCTAGTCAAGTAGAGGCATACTAGTGACACTCTGTTTGTCTATGTATTCACACATGTATTATGTTTCCGGTTAATACAATTCTAGCATGAATAATATACATTTATCATGAAATGAGGAAATATATAATAACTTTATTATTGCCTCTAGGGCATATTTCCTTCAGTCTCCCACTTGCACTAGAGTCAATAATCTAGATCACATCACCATGTGATTAACATCGATAGTTCACATCATCATGTGATTAACACCCATAGTTCACATCGCCATGTGACCAACACCCAAAGGGTTTACTAGATTCATAATCTAGTTCACATCGCTATGTGATTAACACCCAAAGAGTACTAAGGTGTGATCATGTTTTGCTTGTGAGAGAGTCTTAGTCAGCGGGTCTTTCACATTCAGATCCGTTATGTATTTTGCAATTTTTCTATGTCTACAATGCTCGCTTGCGAAGCTACTCTAGCTAATTGCTCCCACTTTCAATATGTATCTAGATCGAGACTTAGAGTCATCGGATCGGTGTCAAAACTTGCATCGGCGTAACCCTTTACGACGAACCTTTTGTCACTTCCATAATCGAGAAACATATCCTTATTCCACTAAGGATAATTTTGACCATTGTCGATGATCTACTCCTAGATCACTATTGTACTCCTTGCGAAACTTCGGTGCAGGGTATACAATAGATCTGGTACACAGCATGGCATACTTTATAGAAACTATGGCCAAGGCATAGTGAATGACTTTCATTCTCTTTCTATCTTCTACCGTGGTGGGTTTTGAGTCTTACTCAATTTCACACCTTGTAACACAGGCAAGAACTCTTTCTTTGATTGTTTCATTTTGAACTACTTCAAAATCTTGTCAAGGTATGTACTCATTGAAAAAACTTATCAAGCATCTTGATCTATCTCTATAGATCTTGATGCTCAATATATAAGTAGCTTTACCGAGGTCTTTCTTTGAAAAACTCCTTTCAAACACTTCTTTATGCTTTGCGAGAATAATTCTACATTATTTCCGATCTACAATATGTCATTCACATATACTTATCGAAATCTTGTAGTGCTCCCACTCACTTTTTAGTAAATACAGGCTTCACCGTAAGTGCGTATATAAAACTATATGCTTTGATCAACTCATCAAAGCGTATATTCCAACTCGAGATGCTTGCACCAGTCCATAGATGGATTTGGAGCTTGCACACTTTGTTAGCTCCTTTGGATCGATAAAACCTTCGGTTGCATCATATACAACTCTTCTTCGAAATCCATTCAGGAATGCAGTCTTTACATCCATTTGCCAAATTTCATAATCATAAAATCGGCAATTGCTAACATGATTCGGACAGACTTAAGCATCGCTACTGGTGAGAAAGGTCTCATCGTAGTCAATCCCTTGAACTTGTCGAAAACCCTTTGCGACAAGTCGAGCTTTGTAGACAGTAACATTACCGTCAGCGTCAGTCTTCTTCTTGAAGATCCACTTGTTTTATATTGCTTGCCTACCCTCGGGCAAGTCAACCAAAGTCCATACTTTGTTTTCATACATGGATCCCATCTCAGATTTCATGGCCTCAAGCCATTTTGCGGAATCTGGGCTCACCATCGCTTCTTCATAGTTCGTAGGTTCATCATGATCTAGTAGCATGATTTCCAGAACAGGATTACCGTACCACTCTGGTGCGGATCTCACTCTGGTTTACCTACGGGATTCGGTAGTAACTTGATCTGAAGTTACATGATCATCATCATTAGCTTCCTCACTAATTGGTGTAGTAGTCACGAGGAACAGATTTACGTGATGAACTACTTTCAATAAGGGAGAAGGTACAATTACCTCATCAAGTTCTACTTTCCTCCCACTCACTTCTTTCGAGAGAAACTCCTTCTCTAGAAAGGATCCATTTATTAGCAACGAATGTTTTGCCTTGGATCTGTGATAGAAGGTGTACCCAACAATTTCCTTTGGGTATTCTATGAAGCGCACTTCTCCGATTTGGGTTTGAGCTTATCGGGATGAAACTTTTTCACATAAGCATCGCAGCCCCAAACTTTAAGAAAGCGACAACTTTGGTTTCTTGCTAAACCACAGTTCATATAGTGTTGTCTCAGCGGATTTAGATGGTGCCCTATTTAACGTGAATGCAGCTGTCTCTAATGCATGATCCCAAAAGCGATATTGGTAAATCGGTAAGAAACATCATAGATTGCACTATATCCAATAAAGTGCGGTTACGATGTTTGGACACACCATAACATTGTGGTGTTCCAGGTGGCGTGAGCTGTGAAACTATTCCACATTGTTTTAATTGAAGACCAAACTCGTAACTCAAATATTCGTCTCCGTGATCAGATCACAGAAACTTTATTTTCTTGTTACGATGATTTTCCACTTCACTCTGAAATTCTTTGAACCTTTCAACTATTTCAGACTTATGTTTCATCAAGTAGATATACCCATATCTGCTCAAATCATCTGTGAAGGTCAGAAAATAACGATACCTGCCGCGAGCCTTAACACTCATTGGATCGCATACATCAGTATGTATTATTTCCAACAAATCTGTTGCTCGCTCCAATGTTCCGGAGAACGGCGTTTTAGTCATCTTGCCCAAGAGGCATGATTCGCAAGCATCAAGTGATTCATAATCAAGTGATTCCAAAATCCCATCGATATGGAGTTTCTTCATGCACTTTACACCAATATGACCTAAGCGGCGATTGCCACAAATAAGTTGCACTATCATTATTAACTTTGCATCTTTTGGTTTCAATATTATGAATATGTGTATCACTACGATCGAGATCCAATGAACCATTTTCATTGGGTGTGTAACCATATAAGGTTTTATTCATGTAAGCAGAACAACAGTTTATTCTCTTACTTAAATGAATAACCGTTTTGCAATAAACACGATCAAATCATATTCATGCTCAGCGCAAACACCAAATAACATTTATTTAGGTTCAACACTAATCCCGAAAGTATAGGGAGTGTGCGATGATGATCATATCAATCTTGAAACTATTTTCAACACACATCATCACTTCACCCTTAACTAGTTTACATTTATTACGCAACTCCGTTTGAGTTACTACTCTTAGCAACCGAACCAGTACCAAATACCGAGGGGTTGCTATAAACTCTAGTAAAGTACACATCAATAACATGTATATCAAATATACCTTTGTTTACTTTGCCATCCTTCTTATCCGCCAAATACTTGGGGTAGTTACGCTTCGATGACCAGTCCCTTTGCGGTAGAAGCACTTAGTCTCGAGCTTAGGTCGGACTTGGGCTTCTTCACTTGAGCGACAACTTGCTTGCCGTTCTTCTTGAAGTTCCCTTCTATCCCTTTGCCCTTTTCTTGAAACTAGTGGTCTTGTTAATCATCAACACTTGATGTTCTTTCTTGAATTCTACCTTCATCGATTTCATCATCATGAAAAACTAGAATCATTTTCATCATCCCTTGCATACTATAGTTCATCACGAAGTTCTACTAACTTGGTGATGGTGACTAGAGAATTCGTCAATCGATATCTTATCGGAAGATTAACTCCCACTTGATTCAAGCGATTGAAGTACCCGGACAATCGAGCACATGCTCACTAGTTGAGCGATTCTCCTCCATCTTTTAGCTATAGAACTTGTTGAAGATTTCATATCTTTCAACTCGGGTATTTGCTTGAAATATTAACTTCAATTCTGGAACATCTCATATGGTCCATGATGTTCAAAACATCTTTGAAGTCCCGATTCTAAGCTGTTAAGCATGGTGCACTTAAACTATCTAGTAGTCATCATATTGAGCTAGCCAAGCGTTCATAACGTTTGCATCGCTCTCTGCAATAGGTCTGTCACCTAGCGGTGCATTAAGGACATAATTCTTACGTGCAGCAATGAGGATAAACCTCCGATCACGGATCGAATCCGCATCATTGCTACTAACATTTTTCAACACAATTTTCTCTAGGAACATATCAAAAACAAACATATGAAAGCAACAACGCGAGCTATTGATCTACAACATAATTTGCAAAATACTACCGGGACTAAGTTCATGATAAATTTAAGTTCAATTAATCATATTACTTAAGAACTCCCACTTAGACAGACATCTCTCTAGTCATCTAAGTGATCACGTGATCCAAATCAACTAAACCATAACCGATCATCACGTGAGATGGAGTAGTTTTCAATGGTGAACATCTTATGTTGATCATATCTACTATATGATTCACGCTCGACCTTTCGGTCTCCGTGTTCGAGGCCATATCTGCATATGCTAGGCTCGTCAAGTTTAACTTGAGTATTCGCGTGTGCAAAACTGTCTTGCACCCGTTGTAGATGGACGTAGAGCTTATCACACCCGATCATCACGTGGTGTGCAGGCACGACGAACTTTGGCAGCGGTGCATACTCGGGAGAACACTTCTTGATAATTTAGTGAGAGATCATCTTATAATGCTACCGTCAATCAAAGCAAGATAAGATGCATAAAAGATAAACATCACATGCAAATCAATATAAGTGATATGATATGGTCATCATCATCTTGTGCTTCGTGATCTCCATCTCTGCAGCACCATCATGATCACCATCGTCACGGTAGCGACATCTTGATCTCCATCGTAGCATCGTTGTCGTCTCGCCAATCTTATGCTTCTCGACTATCGCTACCGCTTAGTGATAAAGTAAAGCATTACAGAGCGATTGCATTTCATACAATAAGCGACAACCATATGGCTCCTGCCGATTGCCGATAACTTTGGTTACAAAACATGATCATCTCATACAATAAAATATAGCATCACGTCTTGACCATATCACATCACAACATGCCTGCAAAAACAAGTTAGGCGTCCTCTACTTTGTTGTTGCAAATTTTACGTGGCTGCTACGGGCTTTAGCAAGAACCGTTCTTACCTCGCATCAAAACCACAGCGATAGTTTGTCAAATAGACTCCGTTTTAACCTTCACAAGGACGGGCGTAGCCTTTTCAGTTCAACTAAAATGAGAGAGACAGACACCGCTTGATCACCTTTAAGCAGCGAGTGCTCGTGGCGGTGAAACCAGTCTCGCGTAAGCGTCTGGCGTAATGTCGGTCGGGCGCTTCATCTCACAATACCGCTGAACCAAAGTATGACATCTTTGGTAGGCAGTATGACTTATATCGTCCACAACTCACTTGTGTTCTACTCGTGCATATAACATCAACGCATAAAACCTAGGCTCGATACCCTTTGTTGGGGAGCGTAGTAATTTAAAAAATTTCCTACGCACACGCAAGATCATGGTGATGCATAGCAGCGAGAGGGAGAGTGTTGTCTCGTACCCTCGTGAGACCGAAGCGGAAGCGATCTGGCGTAGAGGAAGTAGTCGACGTTCTCCTCGCGATCCGACCGATCCGGCGCCGTTACTCCGGCGCCCCGAGTTCTTGACACACGTACAGCTCGATGGCGTCCCTCGTACTCGATCCAGCCGAGTGTCGAGGGAGAGTTCCGTCGACCGACGGCGTGGTGGCGATCTTGATGTTCTACGGCGCAGAGCTTCGCCTAAGCTTCGCGACAATATGACCGAGGTGGAATATGGTGGAGGGGCACCGACTGCGGCTAAAGGCGATCCGTAGATCAACTTGTGTGTCCATGGGGTGCCCCTGCCCCGTATATAAAGGAGGGAGGGAGGAGGAGGCCGGCCTAGGAGGAGGGCGCCATGGGGAGTCCTACTCCCACGGGAGTAGGATTCCCCCTTCCTAGTCCAACTAGGGATCCTTCCATGTATTAGGAGTAGGAGACTAGGAAGGGGAAGAGAAGGAAAGGAAGGAGGGTGCGGCCCTCCCTAATAGTCGGACTAGGGCAGGGGGGTAGCGGCCTGCCTAGGGCAGCCCCTCTCTCTTCCCGTATGGCCCATAAGGCCCAATACTTCTCCCGGCGAATTCCGTAACTCTCCGGTACTCCGATAAATACCGAATGACTCGGAACCTTTCCGAACTCGGATATAGTCGTCCAATATATCGATCTTTCGTCTCGACCATTTGAGACTCCTCGTCATGTCCCCGATCTCATCCGGGACTCGAACTCCTTGGTACATCAAAATACACAAACTCATAATATAACCGTCGCCGAAACCTTAAGCGTGCGGACCCTACGGTTCGAGAACAATGTAGACATGACCGAGACCGTCTCGGTCAATAACCAATAGCGGGACCTGGATGCCCATATTGGCTCCTACATATTCTCGAAGATCTTTATCGGTCATACCGCATAACAACATCGTTGTTCCTTTGTCATCGGTATGTTACTTGCCGAGATCCGATCGTCGGTATCAATACCTAGTTCAATCTCGTTACGGCAAGTCTCTTTACTCGTTCCGTAATACATCATCTCACAACTAACTCATTAGTTGCAATGCTTGCAAGGCTTAAGTGATGTGCATTACCGAGAGGGCCAGAGATACCTCTCCGAGCAATCGAGTGACAAAACCTAATCTCGAAATCGCCAACCCAACATCGCCTTTGGAGACACTGTAGTACTCCTTTATAATCACCCGATTCGTTGTGACGTTTGGTAGCACCAAAGTGTTCCTCCGTAAGCGGAGTTGCATAATCTCATAGTTATAGGAACATGTATAAGTCATGGATAAAAGCAGTAGCAACATACTAAACGATCGTGTGCTAAGCTAATGGAATGGGTCATGTCAATCAGATCATTCAACTAATGATGTGACCTTGTTAATCAAATAACAACCCTTTGTTCATGGTTAGGAAACATAACCATCTTTGATTAACAAGCTAGTCAAGTAGAGGCATACTAGTGACACTCTGTTTGTCTATGTATTCACACATGTATTATGTTTCCGGTTAATACAATTCTAGCATGAATAATATACATTTATCATGAAATGAGGAAATATATAATAACTTTATTATTGCCTCTAGTGCATATTTTTTTCATCTTCGCCAAAGGAGCCTTGGCTGCCGGCCAAACTATCCGGCTGGGTGGTTTTCTCGTAACCGCCTGTTCGGCCACCGCTTCAACGATGACCTCTCGGGTCATCAAAAGCAATCTTCACGTCAGCTCGGAATTCGCCGAGCAGCTGGATCCAATAGAGCTCTCGCCCGTAAACGAGCTCTTGGATCGCATCGCCGCCCTGGGAGTCGCTACAGACTACAATCAGATTGGGCTTAAAACCGATCTGAGAGAGATTAACTCTCCCGGGTTACCCACTGCGTTGCGGTGGTAGAGGAACAACGCGCGGCGACTCTTCTTACGTATTAAAACTAGTCATGTCGGACTCCGAACCCTCCATGCGGATTCCGCGGAGGGACGGACTTCGATCAAGCACTGAACCTAAAGTCAGGCATCGGACCAGACTCGTTGGACAACGTCCAGCAATCCAAGCTTCCAAATTCGGAAACTTTTTGGCCCTTGAGCCTCGAGATGGGTAGGGTTCCGGACTCAATTCCACCCACCCACCCAGACATACGCGATCTATCTCAAATCCGGCAAGAGCCCGCTGAAACAGTACATCATTACTGGGCCAGATTCCTCCTGGTTATGGATAGGATAAAGGACTGCCGAGAGGAAAACACAATTTCAATTTTCTGCAATAACTGCACGGACAAGGGAATCTTGAACGCCGTCAGTCGTCGTGAAATTACACGCTTCGACGATCTGGCGTCCATAATCTGAAAATCTTGTGCGATGGAGAGTTTCGGAAAACTGAAACTAAGTTTTGGGACAATCCGGCCTGAATACAACCCTAGTCCGAAACAAAAGGGTGCATCATACTCGGGCACGGTATAAAACCAAAATGCAAAAATCCCATAAAGACGCGGAACCGTCTTTGGAGGGATGGCTCGGCGGACCTGTAAAATTCACGATCTGAAGGCGCCACCCCAACACATAGCCTTGAGCATGTTGGATCTTTGCGGCGGTGGCCAAAAGTGGCGAAGAGCTTCTAGCCCGGAAAACCACTCCAACAAAGATACCGATCACGGTGTCAGCAGTCTTGAGACTTTCGCATCAAATAATATGCGAAAACAAACAATCCGCAGCCTTGCCGAAGTCTACCAAGTAGCAACAACAAATCCATGGAGCGACACGACCATCACCTTCAACGCCAGCGACGAACCTAAATTCCGAACAAACCGAGCACCAGCCGCATTGGTCCTTAGTCCAATAGTGGACAGCTTTCTTCTTACCAAGGTACTCATGGATGGTGGCAGCGGATTAAACCTCATCTACGAGGAAACTCTTCAAAAAATGGAAATAGACTGGAGCCGCATTGAGCGAAGCAGCACAACCTTTAGAGGAATAATCCCTAGCCGGGAAGCACGCTGCACAGGAAAAATCACACTTGATGTGGTGTTCGGCTCGCCGGACAATTACAGGTCCAAAGAGGTCACGTTCCAAGTGGCCCCGTTCAGCAGCGGATATCACGCTATATTAGGATGAGAGGCATTCACAATTTTTCAAGCCATACCCCATTACGGGTACATGAAGCTTAAGATGCTTGGGCCCGGCGGAATAATCACTCTCGTTAGTGATCCGGACATAGCACTCCGCGCCGAAAACAAGACAGTCGCATTAGCCCTGGAGGCACTATCCGAAGCCCTAGCGGCAGAGGAACTCACTGCGCTGCGCTCTACGGTGAATAGGGACGATGTGATACTCGATAAGAGATCCAAGTCCACCTCCTTTAAACCAGCGGATGAAATAGTCAAATTCGAGGTCCATCCAGCGGACCCAACAAAGACGGCCTCCATCGGGCACGGTTGAACCACGATGTAGATGCCGCCTTTGTGAAATTCGCCGGAAAATTGGGACATCTTTGCACGGCACCTTCAGATATGCGGGAATCCCACACAGATTGGCGAACACAGCCTAAACATCCTAAAAGGATTCAAGCCGATCAAACAGGCTCTTGGCGATTTTCGAACCCAAAAGACAGGCAATGGGAGAAGAGCTAGCCAAACTCTGGAAGCGGATTCATCGAGACATCAAACATCCGGATGGCTAGTAAACTGGTAATGGTACTGTCGATTGTCAAAACCGGCGGATCTCGGGTAGGGGTCCCGAGCTGTGCGTCTAGGCGGATGGTAACAGGAGACAAGGGACACGATGTTTTTACCCGGTTGGGCCCTCTCGATGGAGGTAAAACCCTACTCTGCTTGATTGATATTGATGATATGGGTAGTACAAGAGTGGATCTACCACGAGATCAAGGAGGCTAAACCCTAGAAGCTAGCCTATGGTATGATTGTTGTAATGGTTGTTGTCCTCTACGGACTAAAGCCCTCCGGTTTATATAGACACCGGAGAGGGCTAGGGTTACACAGAGTCGGTTACAATGGTAGGAGATCTACATATTCGTATCGCCAAGCTTGCCTTCCACGCCAAGGAAAGTCCCATCCGGACACGGGGCGGAGTCTTCAATCTTGTATCTTCGTAGTCTTGGAGTCCGGGGACGATGATAGTCCGCTGTCTGGACACCCCTAGTCGAGGACTCCTCGGTAGCCACGAACACGGCTTCAATGGCGATGAGTCCGTAGCATATAATGTTCGGCATTGCAAGGCGGGTTCCTCCTCCGAATAATCCATAGAAGATTGTGAACACCAGGATAGTGTCCGGCTCTGCAAAATAATTTCCACATTCCACCGTAGAGAGAATAATATGTACACAAGTTCAATCTGCTGACGTATTTTGCGGCATGACGTCACACCACTACCAAGCCTTTACTTGAATCGTTTTTCATTATACCACCTCAGCGTGTTTAGCGAAGCGGTTTCCTTGGCACATCTTGTCGAAGCAGAGATCGTGTTCCCCTTATTCCGGGATTCTCATCAATGCGGACGTGGGTAACCCAACCGCGCCATTGATGGTGGCACTTGGGAGATAAGCGAGTTTTACCAGGCCGGTGGGGACGCATAGTTTTTGTCCGCCTATATATATAAGGGATAAGGATCCACCTTTTCACCTACGCCTTCTTCCTCCTTTGCTTATCCATCTCCGCGCACTCTCGAGCTCCAGCGCCCAAGTCCGCGCATCTCACCTCGACCTTCCCCGACCATGTCCGGAGCGGGAGGCAAATGGCTGGCCTCCTCCGTGACGGAGGAGCACATCGCAAAACTGCACAGCGCCGGATATCTTCTCGGCGACATCGCGCACCGGCTGCCCGACAAGGGGCAGCTCATCCCCACCCCAAGGCCCCATGAGAGGGTCGTTTTCCTTCCCCACTTCCTCCGTGGACTGGGCTTCCTGTTGCATCCCTTTGTCCAGGGGCTCATGTTCTATTACGGCCTAGATTTCCACGATCTGGCGCCAAACTTCATCCTCAACATCTCGGCTTTATCGTCGTGTGCGAGGCCTTCCTCTGCATCCAGCCCCACTTCAGCTTGTGGCTCAAGACCTTCAATGTCAAGCCGAAGGTAGTGAAGGGCACTCAAGCGGAGTGCGGAGGCGCCATGTTGGGCAAGATGCCCAATGTCATCTGGTTCAAAGGGGCCTTTGTGGAGTCCGTCAAGGGGTGGCAATCGGGGTGGTTCTACATCACCGAGCCGCGCGACCCTAACTGGGCGGCAGCCCCCGAGTTCAGATCTGGTATCCCTATGTAGCTCACCTCCTGGAAAGAGAAGGGCTTGCTATGGGGTAGTTCAGAGGAGCTGACGGGACTCCAGGCCTGTATCCAGAAGCTGGTGAGCAAGATGCTCAGGCTGGTCAACATGGTCCAAGTCATGCTCATCCGCCGGATTCTCCCTTGCCAACAAAGGGCGTTTTATTTGTGGGAGTTCAATCCGGCACAACACCAGGCATTGAGCGGGCTCTTGACACAATGTCTGAAAGGCGCTGGAGGTGCTGTTCAAGGGCGCCGAGGCTCCCGCATCCGCCACTGAAGATCGCGGATTTCGCTCGCAGCATCCAGCTGACGAGGTAAGTGATTCTACCCCTTTACGGGACACTTGTTTTTAATAGTTTGACTCTACGCGGGTTTCAATCTCCCTTTTCCTTTGACAGGACTGGATGAGGAAGGCCGAGCAGATCATCTGCCCAGCTCCCATGCCAGAAAACCCAGTAGACGCCCGTCTAGCGGGGCTGCTGGTTCCGGCACCGCATGTGGTGCCGAAGAAGAAGGCCAAGAAGGAGGCCACGGGTACCCTAAAGAGTTCCCGCTTTCAGGTGTCCGACGATTCCGGGGCGGACTCCTCCCCTGAAGGCGAGGAGGAGGAAGAAGACCCTCTCCCAGAGGAAGGAGAGAGGAAGAGGAAGGCCTCCCCGACAAGGGAGGCCGAAGGGTCCAAGAGGGGAAGAACTATTCCCCCGGACAGCCCCGCCAACACCAACGTTGGCGACGAAGAGTGGCCCTCAAGGGCCAGGCCTCCGGCAAGATCGTAAGTATCCGGATTCCTGAATGATTTACAATTTCTCATGTGTCACATAGTGTCCTTCTAACGCCGCACACTGCTGCAGTCCGGCCGATGATGATCTCCCCGCTTCGTCGAGCGGGTCGTTGGCTCTGTCGGATGTAGATTCCATCCCGACTGCCTCCACCCCTCGCGCCGCTGAGGATGCCGAGGTGGGATCCCGGGAAGGGACCCATCAGGAGGAGGCTCCGGAGGCGCCGCAAGGCGGCCTCCCGGACTTTGTGCCGGACTCCACGCCGGAATCCGTAGTGGTTCCGGAGTCTGGCAGGCGGCCCCTTCGCAAGAAGGGCAAGACCATGACACCGGCCCCGTCCAACCGGGCGCGCCGGACAACTTCTGGGAGGCTCAAAGGCGCTTCCATCGAGGAAGAACACCGCACTATTATGAGTGCGGTGATTGAAAAGGTTATTTCGCCAAGACCGGGCTGACCCGAAACTGCGATAGCCTTTAACAGGCTTTGAGGTAAGAAGTTAAAATTATGTAGTGTAATACCGCATAGGCGGTAGCCCCGATGCTCGGTTCGGTATTCGGAAAGAAAAGCGGATGAGGATCTAAAAGATATCGCAGGTTGCTAAAAATTATGTCAATATGGGTTTGCGAGCTGCTCTTATTCTTGACCTCTGCCCTTGGCTGCGGAGGTCGGTGCTTTGAAGCAGGACCTCGAGTGGTCGGCAGGAGCTCGGCCGTGCCAAGCAGCTCGAGGACAAAGAAGGTGAGTAACACCACTTTGAATGGTTACCTTCTGAGAAAAGGATTTAGGTTGCAATAAAAATAACAAGGATAGCGTGGGTGCTGCGGGGCCACGAGCAGTGGCAACCACTGAAGGAGGCTGTGTCCGCGGCCCGAGCATAATCTTGACATGAGCAGGCGAGTGAGAGAAGCAGAAGGCGCGGGTGGCATTGGTGCGGCAAGAGCTCCAGGCTCTCATGGAAAAGCATGAGAGTTTGGAGCGTGACTCGAAGACTCGGGAGTCCGAGCTTGCCTCGGCTCTCGAAAGTGCCAAAGCCGCCAAGGCGAGGCCCATAAGGCCCTTCAGGAGGTTAAAGAGGTGAAGAAAATAGCAGCGGGTAAGGCATTTTTCATGCAAAGCAAGCATGTTAATGTAAACTACCTGACACTTACCCGAATTCGGAGCTCTCCAGGGGCGTTTGCAGATCTGCCTTGCAGTGTATCCGATGCCGCCGCATTCTACCGTGGCGAGGAGGGGAGCTCAATGGAGAAGGTCTTACGGTCTCGATCTGTTGAGGCCGGCCATCTAGTGCCCCCTAGCGACCAGGTGAAGCAGTGGTCGAGCTCCTAAGGTAGTGAAGCGGGCCATGAAGGGCCTCATAGTCCGGTGTGGCTGAAGATGCCATGCACAGGGAGCTACTTGGCCTCATCTGGCGGCTGGTGGATCGTGCCCACAGGTGGAGGTCATCAAGCGCTCGCTTTGTATTGAAGGTGCTCGTCGGCTCTTGCCAGCGCAAAGGTGCACTAGGGCAAGCTGGATGCGGAAGGCTTATCAGCGGCAGCGCCGCCACGGGCAAGGAGTATCGTCGCCGAGATGTACTATAAGACTGTCTGAAGGGTGCCATAAGATTGCGGATGAGTGCCTAGAGATGTAATTATTGAGTAAACTTCGCTATGTATTATCACATGCTGAAAACTTTGTTCATATCGCTAAGCAACGCTTGTTTAATTTAAAATATTACCTACAATGCGGCCGTTTATAAAATCGAGAGATGGCAAGTCGTGGCTTCACCCCCATACCACTAGTGCTGGGGTGTTAGGGATAAACTTGAGCACTCTTGTTCCCATTTTGGGTCCATCTAGGGCGCTCAACACAATGAACAAAGCAGCGGACTTATAATGCTTGAACACTCTCACTTAGCCATAGAATTCTATAATTTTAAATTTGGTGAAGCCCCTAGTATTCGGAAGACCGAGTTAGGCGCTATCACGCCTTGGCGGACATGATCCGGTTCTTCACTCGAAGCGGCATAAGTCTTTAGGGACTCGAAAAGACCTCTCGAACAGCGACCAGTCTCTTGCCTTATCATGCCGTCGGTTTAGCTTTCTCCAGCGAGGCTTCGCCCAGCTCAACCGAGGCGCAATCGCGATGGTTCTCCCAGTGCTACCTTAGCCGGCGGAGCGGAACATAAGGTACCAAAACATGGGAGCAGGCAAACCCAACTATTGACCCAAGACATGATTGGAGCCGATTCATATAATGCTATAAGTTCGGTGCCGCACTTGTGAAAGTGTTCAGACTTATCACACCAAAATCACGGGAACATAAGCCCTGGTGTATTCGGCCGTGCAGAATATCTGGTGTAAGATGTCATTAATGAACATATATGTAAAGTGATGCAATTATAGGCAAAAATGCTGCATTATTTATTTAAGGAATTCTGCTATGAGTGCGGAATGATACAAATAGTCTGATAAGCAAGGGATTGGACTAATTAAACATGTCCCCCTCGAGGATGGGCTGCGGACTGGTGTGTATAATCAAATTTAATGCTCGTAATGGAGACCACGAGTGTTAAATGCAGCCTTATTTCCTCGCTGGCTGTTGCATCGTGAGTTGGCGGGTTCACCGCGGACAGAACCTCAGTGAGCGGAGTCCTATGTATAAAAGAAGGAAAATAAAAATAAAAAAGCGACACACTTGGGAGCCCTGGTGTGGTCGAGCCGCACTCTGGGTCTGTTGTGGTCGTGCCTCCCCTATGCCCATGGTATCTCCAGGGCGTAATGATGTACTGCGGAGGCTGGTCTTACAATCATGCGAGGGCTGGGGTTGGGGCCGCATTGCTCTGGCGATGCTCGGGGCGTGCGGTGGTCTTGATTGATGTTGCTCGGCGCGTTTGGCGTGTCCGGTCGTTTAACGGCGGACTCGAAAATGCCTTAAAGGCTGCTCTGTACTTCGCGCGAGCATTGTATGTTCCTCCGTTCGGAGGGAGCGTTCCGTATTTCCGTTGACCGTGATGACTCCACGAGGGCCTGGCATCTTGAGCTTGAGGTATGCATAATGCGGCACTGCGTTGAACTTTGCAAGCGCGGTTCGTCCGAGCAGAGCGTGATAGCCGCTGCGGAACGAGACTATGTCGAAGATTAACTCCTTGCTTTGGAAATTATTCGGGGATCCGAAGACCACTTCCAGTGTGACTGAGCCTGTACAATTGGCCTCAACACCTGGTATGACGCCTTTGAAGGTCGTCTTTGTAGGTTTAATCCTTGAGGGGTCTATGCCCATCTTGCACACTGTATCTGATAAAGCGAGGTTCGAGGCTCTGCCGCCGTCCATCGGGACTCTCGTGAGTGAAATCCATCGGCGATTGGGTCTAAAACCAATGCGGCTAATCCGCCATGGCGGATCTTGGTCGGATGGTCTCTTCGATCGAAAGTGATCGGGCAAGAGGACCATGGATTGAACTTTAGGCGATGGCTCCATCGCATATCGTCCCTTAGTGCGCTTCCGCTCCCTCTTGGGTATATGGGTTGTGTATATCATGTTGACCGTCCGCACTTGTGGGGGAAACCTTTACATCATCTCTTGTTACGCGGCGGGTCTCCTCCTCGTCGTCATTGTGTAGCCCTTGTCGTTGTTTTGACAATTAACTTGCTGCTGCTTAAATACCCAACAATCACTGTTGGTATGGTTAGCTGGTTTTTGAAGTGCCATGTATCTGGCAAGAGCGGTCGAGTATTCGGTCCAAATTGGACGGACCCGGGGTGGTTCTTTTGAATGGCTTCTTCCGCTGACCGGGTTTAGAGCCTCGGAATCCAGCGTTGACTGCTGTATCCTCCTTGTCGTCGCCGTTAACGCGGCGTTTATTTTTGCTTCGACGCGACCTGCCATTGTGGTCCTTAGTATCCGGACTACCAGCATTTTCTTTGAGGTTGTGTTTTGAGCTAGCCAGCTATCCTCTCCCGCACGAAGCGGGTCATTAATGATATGAGGGCTGCCATGGATTTCGGCTTTTCCTGTCCTAGGTGTCGGGCTAGCCACTCGTCGCGGATGTTATGCTTGAAGGCTGCGAGGGCCTCTGCATCCGGACAGTCAACGATTTGATTTTTCTTTGTTAAGGACCGTGTCGAATTGCTGGCGATTAAATGCGGCTGCTGAATTATGTGGCTTAGGTCATCGGCATCGATGGTCGCACATATGTGCCTGGAAGTTGTCGAGGAATGCGGCTTCGAGTCCTCCCAACACCCAATTGACTCTGCTGGCAAGCTGTTAAGCCAATGCCGAGCTGGTCCTTTAAGCTTGAGTGGGAGATATTTGATGGCGTGGAGATCGTCTCCGCGGGCCATATGGATATGAAGGAGATAATCTTCGATCCAAACCGCGGGGTCTGTTGTGCCATCGTAGGATTCAATGTTTACGGGTTTAAACCCTTCAGGGATTTGATGATCCATTACTTCGTCAATGAAGCATAACGGGTGTGCGGCGCCTCTGTATTGAGCAATATCACGACGTAGCTCAAGGGAGCGTTGTCTGCTGTGTTCGGCCTGGCTGGAGTTGTTGTATCCGGCGCGACGGTATTCATCGTGGGTCGTGGGGCGCCCACGTGATCCATAGATGGATCTGGATTGCCTTGCTTTGTCCTCCAATATATCTCGCAAGTCCGGTGCGTTCCCTTGTGGCTTCGTACTTTTGGAGCGATGTCGGGGTACGGTCTTGGTGGAGGGCCTGGATGCCTCTCTGTCGTGACCACGGGGTGGTCGGTCGGCCGTATTGTGCGCTAGTGATGAAGGTATGTATGCTTCTTCCTCTAATCGGGGGAGCAACTTGCGTTTTGGGTAACTCTTGGAGGGGCGTTCGAGTTCATACTCTTCGGCCGCGAGGACCTCGGTCCATCTGTCGGCCAGCAGGTCTTGATCAGCTTGAAGCTGCTGCTGCTTTTCTTTAGGCTGTTTTTGTGGCCATTAGCCTGCGTTTGAAAGCAGCTCTTGTTCGACGGGATCCTCGGGCAGGGCGAATTAAATCGTCGTCGAGGCTTGCCTCGTCTCCGGAGGAGGTATGTAATTATCATCCTCGACCTCTTAAATGCGCCACTCTCGTGAGGGCTTGTACGCATCCTCCTGCGCTGAATCTTCTTTGGAGGGATTGTCTTCGGCACTTTACGGGGTGTTATTATCTCTGTGCGGAATCTCCATTCTTCTTGTGGCGGGATTTAAGCGGCGCCCCCGGCGTCGGCGCTTGGGCTGTTTCTTTAAGGAATCTGCCTCCGCTGCTTCTTCGCCATCCCCTCTTTTGGGGTGTCCACCATGTATATGTCATATGATGAGGTGGTCTTCCGATGCCTGTATGGCGCTGGTTCTTGTTAAATCTCGGCATCGTCGTCCATACCGTCGATGTCTTGAATCATAGTCTAGCATGTCGGTTAGATAAATCGGCAGTGGCTACAAAGTGGGTGGTGGGTGGGTTTTGAATTTCTTCGTCGTCCGCATCCCAACCATCGGCGTAATCGGCCAGGCTCTCGAGATAGCGAGAGATGCTTTAGCGAATTTAAAATGTCGCCAAAGGGCGAGTGCTGAAATATGTCCGTGGCGGTGAACTCCATGATCGGCGCCCAATCAGATTCGATTGGCAGGGGCGCAGGAGGTTCGGAGTCCGGCAAGTAGTCCGACACCTCGGAGTCACGAGTTTTATAAGGGACGAGGTCAGTGTTCGGCTCCATCGCCGTAGAAGTTTCAGCTCCCGAGGCGGTGTCCAGCCACCCATCCTCGATCTGCGCGATCGGCTCCGATTTAAGGATCGGAGCGGATTCATGTCTTGACCTCCGAGTCTTGTCGGCGGCGAGTTAGATCATGCCCATCGCGACGGTGCGGCGCTTCGGCTGCGGATCGGATCCATCGAAGATCAAGTCTCCGCGGATGTCCGCCGTGAAGTTTAGGCTTCCAAATCGACTGGCGGCGGGGCATAGCTTCGATCTGCTCGGATGGCCAAGTGAATTAGCCAGCGATCGCGAAGCCGTCGAATACGAAGATCTGTCCGGGGAGAAAAGTCTCACCCTGGACGTCGTTGTTGTTGATTGGAGAAGCCATCAAGCCTATCGGTGACGACACAGAGGAACTCTCAATGAAAGCACCAATGTCGGTGTCAAAACCGGCGGATCTCGGGTAGGGAGTCCCGAACTATGCGTCTAGGCGGATGGTAACAGGAGACAAGGGACACGATGTTTTTACCGAGTTCGGTCCTCTCGATGGAGGTAAACCCTACTCTGCTTGATTGATATTGATAATATGGGTAGTACAAGAGTGGATCTACCACGATATCAAGGAGGCTAAACCCTAGAAGCTAGCCTATGGTATGATTGTTGTAATGGTTGTTGTCCTACGGACTAAAGCCCTCCGGTTTATATAGACAGGAGAGGGCTAGGGTTACAGAGTCGATTACAATGGTAGGAGATCTACTTATCCGTATCGCCAAGCTTGCCTTCCACGCCAAGGAAAGTCCCATCCGGACACGGGCGGAGTCTTCAATCTTGTATCTTCATAGTCTTGGAGTCCGGCGGACGATGATAATCCGACGTCCGGACACCCCTAGTCGAGACTCCTCGATGCGAAAGAAGGACAAATCCTGGCGCCTTTGTGTCGATTTTAAAGACCTTAACAAGGCCTGCCCAAAGGATCCTTCCCTCTTCCCGCATCAACCAAATAATCGATGCTCTTTGCGAGCACGATTCATTGTGCTTCCTTGGCGCATACTCGGCTACCATCAAATCAAGATGGCGGGCGGACCACCATAGCGGCATTCATTACTCCATATGGACCATTCTGCTTCAACACGATGCCCTTCGGACTCAAAAACGCGGCGCAACATATCGGCGCATGATTCGGACATGTCGGCTACCGGATCGGCAAAACAGTAGAGGCATACGTAGACGATGTAGTTGTCAAAACCAAACACGTAGAGACTCTAGTAGACGATTTGCGGCTCACATTCGACAACCTCCGAGCATATGACATTAAGCTGACTCCGGAAAAATGCGTTTTCGGCGTACCAGCCGGAAAGCTCCTGGGCTTCATTGTATCCGGTAGAGGAATTGAAGCAAATCCAGCCAAGATCCGAGCTCTGTCACAGCTGGATATTCCAAAAGACCTCAAACAAATACAAAACTTGACTGGATGCATGGCGGCTCTAAGCCGCTTTATCTCCCGTTTGGGAGAAAAGGCATTGCCCCTCTATCGCCTCCTCAGGCGCACCGAACACCGAGTGGGCGGATCTGCCTTGCCGGACTTGAAGAAATAAAAGCCATATTGGTAACAAATCCGGTCCTGGCTGCGCCTAACCTGGGCGAACCAATGTTGTTATACATCGCGGCAACACATCAAGTTGTTAGCGCGGTGCTCGTCGTCGAACGAGAAACAGAAGGGCATAAATTCCCTCTTAAAAAACCAGTGTACTACGTATCCACTGTCCTAACTCCCTGCAAGTCCCGGTACCCGCATTATCAAAAGATAGCGTACGCGGTGTTCATGGCATCCCGGAAGCTTCAACACTACTTTCAAGAGTGTTCGATAACAGTGGCCTCCGAAGTGCCCCTCAACAACATTATAAACAACCGCGACGCGACGGGCAGGATCACAAAATGGGCCATTGAGCTCTTACCATTCGATATAGCTTACAAACCTCGGCGGGCTATAAAGTCGCAAGTCTTGGCTGACTTTGTCGCTGAATGGACTGAAGCCGAACTCCCTAAAGAGTACTGCACATACTCAATTGGATTATGCATTTGACGGCTCCAAAATGTTGGCGGCTTGGGGCTGGCGTCGTATTAGCGTCCCCAACCGGGGACACAGTCCAATACATACTTCAGATAATGTACACGGACTCCAACAATGCAGCCGAATACGAGGCCCTCCTACATGGCCTCCGGATGGCAAATCTCCATGGGCATTCAACGCCTAGAGGTGCGCGGGGATTCAAACCTTGCAATATCCCAAATAAATGGAGACTTTGACGCCAAGGATCCGAAAATGGCAGCCTATCATAACGCTGCCCTAAAAATGTCAGCTCGGTTCGAAGCCCGGGATAATAACCAAGCAGCCGACGTATTGGCACGCATCGGCGCAAAACGCGACGTTGTCCCTCCAAACATCTTCCTCGAACGGCTCTTTAAGCCATCCGTACTATGGGAAGAGGAGTCCAGAAACAATAACCCGGAAGCAACCGCACCACCCAACGTAGAACAATCTGACATAATCGGCGGCTCAGCCGATGAAATAACACCCTCAGCCCACGAAATAATGGCAGTAATCGCCCCGTGGACAGAGCCATTCCTAGCCTACTTACTTAGGCAGGAACTTCCCGAAGACCAAAATGAGGCCCGCTGCATAGTTCGGCGATCTAAAGCCTACAAGGTCCACGAGGGAGAACTTTATAAGAAAAGCACAACCGGAGTCCTTCAAAGGTGTATCTCCGAAGAGGAAGGCGAAACCTTCGGCTGAAATTCATGCGGACTAGGCGGACACCACGCCGCAGCTCGGGCCCTTGCGAGCAAGGCCTTCCATACAGGATTTTATTGGCCGGCGGCCGAGGCGGATGCTCGGGACTTAGTCAAAGATCGTCGGTTGTCGCTCTTTGCTAATCGAGCCATATACCACCCACCGCCCTCAAAACTATACCCATTACACGGCGTTCGCGGTCCGGGGCTTGACATGGTTGGACCCCTTGAAGGGGAACCCACAAGCAAAAGTACCTATTGGTCATGGTGGACAAATTCACCAAATGGATAGAGGCCAAGCCGGTTAAAGCGGCGAGTCGGACCAATGATAGACTTCATATCCGGGGTAGTACACGTTATGGCGTCCCCATAGCATCATTACCGATAGCGCACGAACTTCACGGTGACGAGGTTAAATTATGGTGCAAAACTATGGGCATTAAGCTCGATTACGCTGATCTATCATCCTCAAACCAACGGTCAAGTGGAGCGAGCAAATGGTCTAATAATGGCGGCATCAAACCCGGACTAGTGCGGTCCCTTACGGAATCTAACACGCCTTTGGGTAGAGGAGCTTGACTCCGTACTCACGGGGGCTGCGGACAACGTAACCGTACTACGGATTCACACCATTTTTCATGGTATCTGGTAGCGAGCAGTTTACCATGCGACATCATTCATGACTCACCTCGAGTGCGCATATGCGAAGAAGAGAAGCGAGCTGGATCGGCGGGACAGCTTGGATGCATTGGAGGAAGAAAGCGATGTGGCAAAGGCCGTTCCGCATTCTATCGGCGACGAGCTCGAAGATATCAAAGCGACGGGCTAAAACTTACAGCGTTGGCGAACTAGTTCTACGCCTGCCGAACAAGAAAAAGGACAAACTCAAGCCCAAATGGGAAGGTCCCTTCATCATCGACCAAGTCCTGGCCGGCGGAGCATACCGTCTGCGAAGTGCATCGGACAACCGAATCGAGCCGAACCCATTGAACGCGGCCCGCCTCCGAAGATTTTACGCCTAGCGCCGGACTAAGAGTTCGTTTCCTTCCTCCGTCCATGTTTTTATACTTCAGCTCTCTTTTATTTCTCTCTTTTCTCCCACCTTTTTCATAAAAGCCCTCGAGGGCCTATTGGCGCATTGTTCGCACACACCTGATGTGCTACCTGCACTCATTATACCTGGGGGCTTCTTTAACAGAAGCTTACTTATAAGGGCTTCATGCCTAGGACATGTGTCAAACTTCCACATGTACCTTTTATTCACCATTATATGCATCGATATGACTTAAGTTTTGGCCAAGCAGGGTTGCCTGGCTCCTGTGCTTACCCCTACGTTCCCGATTGTTTGGCTAGGAGGTAAAGGGAGCACCTCTGCGATTGTTACTGCCGGGTCAGCCAGATGTGTACCTCAGACTGGGTGAAGCCGAAAGCTAGCATTCCTAAGGGAATATTCGGTTGGTGACTTGAAAGATGATTATTTTTTACAAATTTATTTATCTGCCCCCAGATGTTTTCCTGCTCTTTTCGCAGTCCGGACATGCACTTTAGGGCATGCCTCCCAGGGAAAGGAACCCTTAACGGAACTATTCTCCCTGGAAGATGTTTCTTACTAACCATGTAATATAACATAACTAGTTGGGCACTAGTCTGATAAAGCACTAATGACCCCTACGCTTAGTCTCCATGCATGCCCCGGTTTTTTCATAACCGAGAAGGTATTCGGACACACTCCGGACCCTAGGGTCCCGAGGTTGAAGCGAAAAGGTCGGCAAAGACAAACGATCTACAATCCGGCTAGAAGGCATTTTACATGTCATTTCAAATACATCGTCAAATCGACTGACCCGTTGAAACGGGCATTTCCTCCGCAGGGCGACCTATGAGCACACCTACACACATATTTCTGTCAATTGACTTCCTCGTCGAACTCTTCTTTTCAAAGGAGTTCGCTCAAGCACTTGCTATAGATGCCGCGACGAAGCCGTTGATTCTCCTTCACGGGCGAGACAGCTCGGCGAACACCCTTTAGCTCTTCTCCCAGCTGGGTGTGGGCATCACAGGTTTGTTCCTCTCTGCTGCACCTTCGTAAGCACCCTCTACTTGACCTTCAGCTAAGCGCGATGTTGTTGCTTGTCCGGATCAAGTCCGGCAACATCTGCAATACCATTGTCAGACTTATACGTACACCGCACACCGCTTATCTTTTCGAAATAATGTGATTACCAGAGGGGGTCTCTGTTCCTCCTTCCGCGGCAGCTAGTGCCGCCTCAAGTTGGGCCTTGCACTCTTGTAGCTCTTGGGATAATTGGGTATTCTTCTCTGTAAGACCCTGCACATTATATGATCCTTAAATCAGTTATTTTAACTACTTTAAGTCTCAGGGGCTACTGGCATATACAACTATTATAATCCCTTACCCGTATGTCTTTTACATACTGCTCCGTGGCTCTGGTCAAACCATCTTGAGTAGCATGGAGGTGCGCGTCTCCTGCGTTAAAGGCATTCAACGCCTCAGGGGAGAAACACGCGTCACGAAAAACTGTCCGGCGGCGCCTGTGGTTCATGGCGCTCTCCACCTCAGACCTGGTGGCGGACAGCTTGTCGGCATCCTCCATTGGAGGAGTATCCGGCTCGCCCCTTGTGCTCGCCTCCACCTCCAGACAAGGTGTTGGAGCCTGGCTAGCGGAGGCTTGGTTGGCAACCTCTCCGGACACGGTCCGGTGAGCGCTCTTTCTCCTGAAAAAGTCATGAGCATTAATACACCTCCTAGGAATCTTCTCCTAAATAATGGTCGCAAGCCATACCGTTGCGGTGACGTTTCGATTTGCACCGCACCCCTCTTCTGCCTGCGGGGCCGAACTGACCCTTGTTGATCAGCCGCCGTGGGTTCGGCTTCCCGCCTTGAAGGCACCTCCTGCAAGACACCATTGTGTACGGTGGTCAGAAATACGCAAGGATGAAGTAATAGCGTCGGGACTCCGGTCATATTCACAGGAAGCTGGGGTTAGGCGGGGTAGTCGGTAAATCACGACTAGAGCATTGTCCATGCTAAGTTGGTGGAACACCCGTCAATTAGCTCCACCTTTATGTCGGATCCTCTTGGAGGCGGATCAAGGATCTTCGGATCCTCGGGTTGTGGGGCGGACTATGTATGCTCTCCACAGTCCGGCGCAGTTCCTGCGTCAAATCCATAAAGTAAGGTACTTAACTTTGAAAGCACGGGTCGGATAAATGAACGTCTGCTTACCCAGCTTCGAGGGTTATTCATTGAAAACCCATTCAGTGGGCTCGTCTGGAGGAAGTCCTCTTTCTCCCCTTGTACAGGCCAGACAGGATCTTTACCAGATCCGCGGCAGATCCCGGCCCCTTACGGCCATGACGGGTAGCATCATTCTCCTCGTTGAAGTCCCACATGGGGTGGCCCCTGTATTGTAGTGGCTGCACCCCCCGCATTATGCACGTGGCCATGACTCCAATCATGGTCAATCTGGAATGGGCCAACAACCTTATCCGGCCCATCAAATAATGGACGCCCTTGTCTTCCTCCAGTTGAGGGCTCCGTGGGCGCCAACTTAGGCGTTTCTTCAGAGGAGCCTTGCTGAAATACGGGAGGCCGATCCAGCTGGGTCGGCGGTGGGCGTCTTCTACATAAAACCATTCGAAGGCCGGTCTTGGACGCCTTCTTTGGGGTTCCGGATGGATATCCGGTCCGACGATGCACCATATTTCGGCACGCCCACTTGATATATTGACCCCTCGTGAGAGCGAAGTGCGAGGCATAATAACCTCTTCCACGGCACAAAATGGGCCTCGATGCGAGGAATAGCTATAAGAGCTACAAAACCCAGCGATATCACGAGAATAGGCGGGCGTGGGTGATGGGCTGGAGTCCATAGAACTCCGAGGAGCCGTGGAGGAGCGGATGTCTGAAATCCGAGCCCCTTATCGGATAGGGGCGAAGCACACCCGCTCTCCTTTAGAGGGCTAGGGGTGGCCTCCGCTTGCTTCCCACCTTTGTAGGTGGCCAGCCAGCTCGAGCCGGAACCATAAAGGCGGAGGAAGATATCCCTCCGCTTGAAGCTTCACCAGCTCGTTGTGCGGAACTAAACATCTCCTCCAATCTCTGGCGGAGGCTGGGGGAGGGAGGAGGAGCAGCGTCGGCGGTCCATGATGGAATGGGTTTTCGGTCGGAGCGCTCAATGAGTACTCACGAAAGGAGGATGGTGTGACTTGGATCTGGATTCTTGCCTCTCTTATAGGCAGATTATTTGCTGACTAGGG